>JAMFLL010000096.1:17434-70550 GCA_027475725.1 Pythium rhizo-oryzae
GGGCGTGGGCGTGGGCGTGGGCGTGGGCGTGGGCGTGGGCGTGGGCGTGGGCGTGGGCGTGGGCGTGGGCGTGGGCGTGGGCGTGGGCGTGGGCGTGGGCGTGGGTGGTGAACTTGTCAGTACAGCGAGGCTCACCGTCTCGGCTGGCGCTTCACCTTGCGTTGACAATGTGGATGGCATGAGGGTGAATCCCGCAGTAGCCGACGGCGGAGCACGAGGATCGTCGTATTGGTCGTTTGTTGCCGTCATCACAGGTTCCTGGCTTGCGTTGGACTCGGTGTGCACCCTAATAGTCGTGTTTGTATCTTGATCGGTCGTAACTGCGTGCGCGATTACGAATCGTAGGTCATGGCCACGCGGTTGCTCGAGGTCATTCCAGTCGCCGAGTCCCTGAGCCAGAACTAGCAGCGCCACACACCCCAGCGCCGCTAGTGCCGTGATCAGCACTTTGGGCTGAGTGGGCCGGATCCCTGGCATTGGCTGCTTCGGGACTTCGCGGGTTATCTGAGGTCGACGGCTGCGGGTCGTCATTTCGGGCAGCTCGGATGGAGCCGCGAGCAAACCGAGTTATGAGCAACCTAAGGGGGCATGATGTTGGGTAGGCGAGACGAGGTGCGGTGTGAGACGGTCAAGCTGTGGTAAAATAGTTTTGCAGTCGTGGGACATGCGCATCCTGGCCAAGATCGCAACGCGTATCTTTAGATACCGGTTCAGTTCGTTTTGCAACCAGGAGAATCCCTGATATATACATTTCACAAGTATATCCAGTTTGACCGCTAGCAATCCCCACAATTACCCTTTGTAAAATTGGATAATGTATTCATTATGACAGACTAATGTATTTTGTACAGCTCTTAGTGATGAAACAAACTGCAGGAAGACCGTGCCGGTGTGACCGTCATCAGGACCCGTCACTGAATAGCACGAAACGCTCGCCGCGTTGCGAGGCGTCATCAAGGACTCCATTTTCGTCGTGGTGAGGTGAGTTCAACTGGAGAGTGTCGAATCGAGTCCAGGACGCTGGGATCAGAGGTATTGACGCGCCCCCCTTTCGCGGGGCTAAATATGCGATGAGGGTTCAAAAAGCGTGCCGCTCACAGCCGAGAACTCTTGTTGGGTCTAAGAGTTGAGCTACTTCAACCCGCTGCACACATGATCATGTAGCGTGGTAGGAGGTTGGAGGGTACTAGTGTATGATATCTGAGCTACCGCACCTTGAAGTTGTCGCCGTGTGGGTTGAGATAATGCGCAATACGAGCACGGCAGAAGGATCACATCCAGAAATGAGCCACCTAATATTGCACCAAGAGTGCAATGAGCCAGGAAGCCAAGGAGGAGAGAGCTTTTGACTATATCATGCAGTTGCAGTTGATGTTCGCCAGTAATACACACTGTACCCTCTGATCACCTGAGACGTCGTCTCTCCACAAGGTCACTGCGTCGTGGAGACCCGTAGATCTTGGGTCCTCTCGACGCGGCGCGATGGGGTCAGAGCCGCCTCTGCTCCTGATCTTTCGTTGCACCACTCCTATCAGACCCTCCATTCTCGCTGCTCACTGTCAACGAGACCCCCCTGGAGATGTCGTGGGGTCGAAGAGCTACACTACTGTCCAATGCGGACCCCACCCCCTTTGGCCCTACCCCTACTGCACTTCCCCGCCGTAGCACTTGACTTTTGTATGTATGGATTCTGGTCGAGGGTCATTACTCCGTTGCGTTGCGGCACACAAAGTCAGCGCTCGACTACTCGGTCTGCGACGTGTGTGGCCGCCCCACTGACCGCGAGAGGAGACAGGTCAAGTCTCCAATCCCATCCAATCCACCACCGGTAATACATACTTGTAGACTGATCAATCGAAACGCAGCGCCTTCGGAGCATCTGGTGCGCCTTCGCTCTTGATCATCAGGCCAGTGTGCGACATGCGCGTTCCGTTTGGCATGGTGTGTGTGCCGCCGCCTGCCGGCCGCCTGGTGGATCAGTGATATGCTGCGGCCTTAGAGAGTCACACGCCGGTCTTGGCAAGCGCGCGATGTCGCCCCTTGTGGCGACTGGAGCCACGTGTGGCCCCTTTTGGCCCCCCCCCCGCATTTCGACTGGGCTCTTACGCGATCAGCCCGCCCGGGAACTCAATCCACCTCGCGCAGGATTCAGCTGCCAGTTTGAACGAAGTGGACCGGAGGAGCCTCCCGCCCTATCGCGTGCATCCACCGCAGCGTGTCCCAGCGCCGCAACCGCGGCGTCCGTCGTGAACACACCGACGTCGCCGCTCGCTAGCGGTCGGCCGCTCGAGCCCCTCGGATCCCCCACATCCTCTAATCCACTCCCGCGCGCGCAAAGGATGCGTTCCGCTGGTCCGCATCGCGCGTCCTCCATCCACAAGGCCCGCGTCGTGGCGCTCGGGAAGCAGCTCCTCGCGCGGCGCTCGCGCCTGCAGCTGCTCGCGCTCGCGGTGTTTGCGCTCGGCGTGGTCTCGCTGCTGCTCGAGAGCGCCACGGTCGGCGGCTGCCGCGCCGTGCGCCACAGCGTCGAGATCGCGCAGTTCGCGTGGCAGCGCGTGACCGGCGCCGAGATCCAGGAGCCCGTGCCCACGACGCCGGCGCCGCCCTCGGCGTTCGCGACCGCGACCGAGCGACTCTGCTACTACCTGCGCGACGTGGGGCTCGAGAGCGAGATCCGCGCGGCGCAGCAGACGTTCTGCGCGTCCCAAGGCCGCACCGAGGTGTCGCTCATCGACCTCAGGGCGCGGCGGTTCAACATGCGCGCGATGGTGTTCAAGCGCGACCTCCAACTCGACTTTACGCGCGCGACGATCCACCAGCCGATCGCGTCGCTCGCCGAGGACGGCGGCGCACACGACCCGCGCTTCAACTGGGACGACGCCATGGTCTCGTGCGGCTGCGACGAGCTCCAGCAGCACGCGGCCAGGCAGTTCGCCGACTCGGGCAACACCACGACGCTGCGGCTCTGGGACCCGCAGTTCATGAACACGCCCGCCGAGTTTGACGCGCCCTCGAGCGTGTGTGCGTCGTCGGCGGTGAGTGCGAGTTCGGGTCCGGAGACCATCGAGATCCGCGAGAAAACGATCCTGATCGCGCGCCGCGACGACCACAACCCGTTCTTCCAGATCTCGAACGCGCTCAACGCGTGGCTGCTCATGCGCACGTTCGGGTGGACGCGCGCGGAGACCCGCGTGGTCCACATGGACGGCGGCTACGAGTCGCCCATCGACGCGCTCCACCACAACCTGCTGTCGTCGCCCGACAAATTTCCGATCCTGCGCGGCCGTTCGGACCTCATGGGCCGCCGCTTCGCGTTCACGAACGACGTGATCGTCGCGCCTTACGAGGTCTCGGGCCCCATGATGCAGCACCTGAACAACAAGGAGCCGTGCCACGACTCGCACCTGTTCAAGGAGTTCCGCACGCAGTCGCTCGAGGCGCTGGGCGTGAGCGACGACGACTTTGACACGTCGCGCCAGATCACGGTTACGATCATCACGCGACGCAACTACGGCGGCCGCACGGTCCAGCGGCGCTGGCTCAACGAGGACGAGGTGCTCGCGGCCATGCGCGCCAAGTACACCAACCACAACGGCGTGCCCATCGTGATCCAGAGCGTCGACTTCGTGGACCTCACGCTCGCGGAGCAGATGCAGATCGCGATCACGAGCGACGCGGTCATCGGCATGCACGGCGCCGGCATGGTCAACGTGCTCTGGACGAAACCGGAGACGCTCGTGGTCGAGATTTTCCCGAAGCGCCGCTGGCGCTGGGGGTACCGCAACCTCTGCCAGTTCCTGGGCTGCGACTGGCGCCAGTTCCGCGGTGGCCAGGACACGGGCAAGGGCGACAACAAGAGCGACAAGACCATCCCCGTGGACCAGTGGGAGGTGTTCTTCGACCCGCTCTTTGGCGAGTACCTGGCCAAGCTGGCACTGACCAAGCGAGCGCCCAGCGCGCTCTTCCAGCAGCCGCAGGCGCTGCGGCGGTCGCAGTAGGTGTGTCTTCATGTAGTGTGTAGTGATCGTGCGCGTGTGTGAAATCAAAACTCCATTATTACAGTCACGACTGGCATTAGTTCGCGCGGGATGGAAGTCTCGGTCGAGACCTCGTGTTCATACTTAAAGTGAACAATTCGGACACTCACCCGCCCAAGCACTTCGAACGAATGTGCACACGCCGCAACCGATACATCCGTCTGCCAACCATATACTGTGGTTCAAATCGGTTTATAAACTCAATTCAACTTCAATTTTGTTCAGCACAACGTCACTACCCTTATGATCGCAGCTGGCGACTGCGCGGGCGATCCAAGCCACCGTTCGACTGTACCTCTGGGCTCTTCGGGTCCTTCACCACTATTTTCCAGGCTGTCGCAGGCGCCAAAGTCGATGCAGCTGCCACCGCAGAACTCAGCTCCAGTCCCGTCGCATCTGGCGATGGCGCACCAGTCATCATCGCCATGCCCACGCGCTGACGGAACAGCGGGTCGAAGAACGCTATCCACTCGTCCACGGGGACTGTCTTGTCACTCGCGTTGTCGCCTTGACCCGTGTCGCTTCCACCGCGAAACTCGTGCCAGTCGCAGCCAACATACTGGCACAGGTTCCGGTACCCCCACCGGAATCTCCGCTTCGGAAACAGCTCCACCACCAGTGTCTCCGGCTTGGTCCACAACACGTTGACCATGCCGGCGCCGTGCATGCCAATCACTACGTCGCTGTTGAGCGTGATCTCCATTTGCTGCGCGAGTGTGAGATCCACGAACTCGATCGACTGGAATACGATCGGCAGGCCGTTGTGGCTGGTGTAGTTTGTGCGCATCGCCGCCAGTAGCTCGTCTTCGTTGAGCAGCTTGCGCTGCACTTTGCGACCGCCGTAGTTACGTCGGGAGATGATCGTCACCGTGATCTGAGTCTTGTTCTTGTGGTCGAGTGTTGTCACGCCCATGGCTGAGAGCGCTTCCGCTCTGAACTCGGTGATCAGCTGCGATCTCTGGCACGGTTCAAAGTCGTCCAGGTGCTGCATCATCGGTCCTGTGGTCTCGTACGGCGCGAACATCACTTGGTTGGTGAATTGGAGTTTGTAGCCCATCAAGTGCTCGCGGCCACTCATCAGACTGTACTTGCTGGGTGTGGATAGAAGGCGGTGGTGGAGTGCGTCGATCGGCGATGGGTATCCGCCGTCCATGTGGATCACTCGAGTCTCGTCGCGCGTCCAGCCCAGTGCACGAGTCATGAGCCACGCGTTGAGTGCACTCGACACCTGGAAGAACGGGTTGTGGTCGTCTCGCCGCGTAATAACGACCGTATTCTCATTAATCACGAGCGGTGGTGCTGCGGCTAGAGACGGCGGCACGGTCTGGAACTTCGTCCCCGCCGGCGTGCCACACACAGTGGACGGCTCCTCCGAGGTTTCGTACGTGCCCGCGAGCGTCGGATCCCATGGCCGAAGTGTGGTGCGGTTCCCTGAAGCCCGGTAAAAGTCGGCCGCGAACTGCTGGAACTCGCTGCAGCCGCACGAGATCGTGTCTAGTCGCCAGTTGAAGCGCGGGTCGTGTCCGCCGCCGTCCTGCGCGAGCGACGCAATCGGCCGGTGGATCGTGGCGTGTGTGAAATCTAGCAGAAAGTCGTGGTGGAAGACCATCGCGCGCATCGGGATGCTGCCGAATGGCTCGAGGTCGACAAACGTGACCTGCGTGCGATGTGTCTCGTTAAGATTGGTGCTGTCTCCACCTCGCGTGCGCACGCAGAAGTCGCGCTTGCTTTGTTTAATCTCTGTCAGAAGTCCGAAGTCTCGCTCGTAATAGCACTGGCGCTCGAGGGGTGTCGCGAATGTCGGCGGTTGCGTGGTGGTCGGTACGGGCGCTGGTGTTGGTGCCTCTGTCGGCGGCACGTCTGTCGCTCGCATAGGCAGCACGATCGCAGTCTGCGCTTCAATCACGGACTCCAACACCTGAGTGTCAGTCTCCGGTTCCATCACGCTGAGCAGAGTGTCCGAGGGGAACAGCGTGAGCTGGACATTGCGCTGCAAATTGCGAAACATGACGCCCTCGAGCAAGACGGCAGCGGAGCCCGCGACCAGCAGCGCCGCCGCGAGCACTTGGATTCTCATGCGCGGCGGTGCGCGCGCCCACTGCAGTCGAAACGCGTCGGGTTTGGCTGGGGCTTGTCGCGGCGCGGCCGCCTGCGAATAGCCTGCGTTCACCATGCGGTCAACCTTCTCGGAACGAGCTTCACAAACGCTATGGGAATCAATCACTGAATGAACATGATCGTGGAGGCCGACGCGAAGGAGGGGAGTGGACTCTTCCCGTTCACGATGGACAAGGTCTCTGCTTCGCGTTGGAGTGACACACCGAACGTTGGACTGTGTCCTGCGCGTGTCGCATCGAGAGACCGCGTCGGTTTCCAGAGGCAATCATCGCAGAACAGTCACCGTGTTGTATCAGCGTCGTGTCTCAATTCCTTGAAGCTCGCGGTGACCTTCAGAGCCCACGAGACAGGCCAGACAGACGGTCTCAACCGGTACAACCGGAATGCACCAAGTCCAGCCCAGCAGTGGGAGAGACGTCAGCTCCACAGTCTTTCTTCGTCGGAAAAGATCCGCTCATCATCCCAGCTGGCGTGGCTCCCGCTGAGGCGGGCCGCTGATCTCGACGCCAAAACTTGTGTTTCTTTAGCCGCAGCACTTGAAGGCAGGCAACCACGCCTACGCACTGGAACGCGCCGGTGGACTGGAAGCCCTGGAAATAGCTCGGATGCCACCGAACCGGTGCGCAACGGCTTACGATGACGACGGCGCCTCCCCACGGTCCCGCTCGCCGAGCAGCGGCGTCCGCTCACCGCGCCGCGCGTGGCCCCGTACCGAGCGCTGGCGCCGCGTCTCCGCCACGTATGCGGCACCGACGCACAGCGCCAGAAGAACGACCACCCCGATCCGAGCCGGCGTGAGGACGTGGTGGAACAGCGAGCTGCCCGTGTTCTCTTGGCCTCCGATGCGCGAGAGCTCACGGGACGGCGCAGCGGGGACGACACACGTGCGTCGCTGGTAGGCTTCCGCGGGGTGCGCGACGGGCTGCTTGATGTACGCCCACGGGTCCACGTCCAGCACGTCCACGGGCGAATCACCGGCGAACAGAATCTTCCCCGAGCCGAACGCGTGGCCGCCCAGCGACCGCGCCGACGCGACCGTGACGTTGCCGCTCCCGTACAGCTCGACGTCCGTGTCGATACACACGATCGTCCCTAGGTCCACGCTGCCCGAGCCGCTTTGATAGACCTGCGCCACGTCGCAAAAGTACCGGTGCGTCGCGTCCCAGGAACCGTCGTGGCCGCCGACGTACACGTCGCCGGCGCCCGTCGCGTGAACTTTGACCGCATTGGTCTCGACGAAGGCCGCGTCCACACAGACTTCACCAGCGCTGCTGGCGACCACGGCGACCGTCAGCGACGCGCGGATCTCGGCGCTGGTCGCGGCGATCGCGCCGCTCCCGGCCTGCTGGAACGAGACCACCGAGGCGTTGAGCGTCGCGGCGGCCGGCACGAAGAGACTGGCGGCGCCCGCAGTCGCGAGCGTGATGGTCTTGGCGGCGATCGCGACTTGAGGCGGCAAAAACACGGCGCCGGCGCCGCGTGCGTCGACTGAAACGTCCGCGTCGGGCGCGTTCTCGAGCAGCACGCGCTCGCGCACGACCACGTCGCCGGTGCCGGTCACATTGAGCCGCTCGAGCATACTGCGTTGATGAAGAAGCACTTGGATACCGACAAAGCCGTCCACCGACTGAAGCAGCGGGCCGTCGCGGTGGCGAATCTCGAGCGCATTGGGCGCCGCCGCGACCACCACGTCGGCCGCCGTGATGAGCTTGAAGTCGCTCCCAGAGACCAGCACGGTCGCGAGCAGATCGGCAGCGTCGCTGGGCTGGAAAGAGACCTCTACTTGGCACAGCGCGTCGAGCACGAGCGCGGCCACCGCGTCATTCGGCGCGGATTTGGTGACCTCCCAGCGCTGCTGGAGCGCCGCGTGCGGCGCCGTTGGCGCGTGGAGACGGTGCACGGGCGTCACGTCCACGTGGAGCGCGCGCGCCGCGGGCGCCAGCAGCGCCGTGGCGCCCAGGAGAAGCAGCCGACGCGGCGGCGGGGCGAGGAGAATTCCCATATTCGTGATGGTATTTTGTTTGGATGTGTGACGAGGGGGGGAGAAATCTTTCTGGAAACGGAATTCATTTACTTCAGTAGGTGGAGGAGGCTGGAAACCAATATTTTGGGAAATGCGGTAAGGTAAATTCACGTTTTGCTGTGTTTGACGATTGTAGGAAATTTATCAAATCGTACAAATTGGTTTCCATCCAAAATGTGCTCCCCATCGCTAGCTTTTGTCTCCTGAGCAGGTCTCTTCGGTCACCGTGCAAGTAGACGGAGAGCGCACGACAAGAAGCGGCCAGGTGAATGCTGCTCAAGAGTTTTGAGTTTGAAGCTGGAAGAAATTTCACGAAAAGCGAATATATTATATATATTCAGTTTGGGTTTTAGGGAGCCTGTGTGTTCAGAGCATCTCGAACCGAGGACGGCCAAAGATGATTCAAGCCGGCCACGTCTTCCGAGCGCTTACGTGATACAGATTCTGCAATCACGGCTTCTGGTGGGGTGGTGAGTGACGCGACCAAACAGTCTCGGCGGCTGCAGGCGCTGGCAAGGACCGGCTCATGGTCGCTCGTGGCCACGCTTGTGCGCTATGATGCAAAGTGCACCCATCAGCAAATCCTCTTACCTTATCCGCAGAGCTACGATCGCAGCAAGGGGGTGCCCGGATGCTCTGATGCTTCGGTCGACCGCACCTTCAGGCTCGTTGACTCCTTCACAGCCTTCCCGACGGTAGCCGCAGGTGCCTAAGCCGATGCTGCCGCTACCATAGAGCTCGGCTCCAGTGTTGTCAGTTCTGGCGATGGCGCACTAGTCCTCGTGGGCATGCCCACGCGCTGACGGAACAGCGGGTCGAAGAACGCCATCCACTCGTCCACGGGGACTGTCTTGTCACTCGCGTTGTCGCCCAGACCCGTGTCGATTCCACCGCGAAACTCGTGCCAGTCGCAGCCAACATACTGGCACAGGTTCCGGTACCCCCACCGGAATCTCCGCTTCGGAAACAGCTCCACCACCAGTGTCTCCGGCTTGGTCCACAACACGTTGACCATGCCGGCGCCGTGCATGCCAATCACTACGTCGCTGTTGAGCGTGATCTCCATTTGCTGCGCGAGTGTGAGATCCACGAACTCGATCGACTGGAATACGATCGGCAGGCCGTTGTGGCTGGTGTAGTTTGTGCGCATCGCCGCCAGTAGCTCGTCTTCGTTGAGCAGCTTGCGCTGCACTTTGCGACCGCCGTAGTTACGTCGGGAGATGATCGTCACCGTGATCTGAGTCTTGTTCTTGTGGTCGAGTGTTGTCACGCCCATGGCTGAGAGCGCTTCCGCTCTGAACTCGGTGATCAGCTGCGATCTCTGGCACGGTTCAAAGTCGTCCAGGTGCTGCATCATCGGTCCTGTGGTCTCGTACGGCGCGAACATCACTTGGTTGGTGAATTGGAGTTTGTAGCCCATCAAGTGCTCCCGACCTTGCGTCAGATTGTACTCGCTGGGCGTCGATAGAAGGCGGTGGTGGAGCGCGTCGATGGGAGATGGGTATCCGCCGTCCATGTGGATCACTCGAGTAGCGTCACGAGTCCAGCCGAGTGCACGCATCATGATCCACGCGTTGAGCGCACTCGAGACCTGGAAGAACGGGTTGTGATCATCTCGCCGCGCAATCACAATAGTCTTCTCACCGATCACGAGCGGTGGCACCGCTGTCACGGACGGCAATATAGTCTCCAACTGCGACTCCGACGTAGCGCCACATACAGTGGACGGCTCCTCAATCATCTCGTATGTGCCCGCGAGCGTCGGATCCCATGGCCGCAGCGTCGTGCGGCCCCCCGATGCGCGGTAAAAGTCGGCCGCGAACTGCTGGAACTCGCTGCAGCCACACGAAATCATGTTCGGCAGCCAGTTGAAGCGCGGGTCGTGGTCGCCGCCGTCCTGCGCGAGCGACGCAATCGGCCGGTGGATCGTCGCCTGTGTAAAGTCCAGCTGGAAGTCGTGATGGAAGACCATCGCGCTCATCGGAATGCTACCCAGCGGCTTGAGATCGACAAACGTGACCTGCGTGCGGCGCGTCTCATTCACATTGGTTCTGTCTTCGCCTGGTGCACGCACGCAGAACTCGCGCTTGCTGAGCTGAATCTCTGTAAGTAACCCCAGGCCCCGCTCGTAAAAGCATTGACGCTCGATGGGTGTCGTGAACACCGGTGGTTGTGGGGTGGTCGACACGGGCGCAGGCATCGGTAGCCCCCCGCGGAGAAGGTTCGTTGAGGAGAAGAGAGCGAGCTGGACATCACGCTGGAAGTTGCGAAACACGAGACCCTCGAGGAGAAGGAGGGCGGAGCCCGCGACCAGCAGTGCCACGGCGAGCACTTGGATTCGCGCTCGCGGCGACTTCCATAGCGATTGTGAATGCATACGCTTGGTGTGGGCTTGTTGCCGCTTCATTGCTTTCGAAGAGGAGGGATCGATGCCGTACGCCTGGCAGCGAATCACCAAATGGAGCAATAAATCTGGCGCGAACTGGGCAATCTCTCGCCGCCCGTGAAGGTGTGTCAATCACAGCTGAGCCGGCCCTTGTCCGGCAAGGGCAGTCATGCACCGAGCCGGATGCGATGTGCGTTGGAGTGTATCTTGCGCGTGTCGCACCGCGAAACCATGCTATACCTGGGAGCCCACATAACGGTCACCGTGATCCCAACAGTATTGCGCCTCAGATCACCGCATTCCCGAAAATACTCGCAGCGTGCCATGAGCTCCAGACACCACGAGATAGACCGAATACCGGTGGATGAGGCTGTCTCATAGCACAGCGCAGCCATCTTGTTCACGGTGGAGGAGAAAGTTCCGATCCGCACAGCCTCACGATGAGGCGGGCAGTCAGTTCCGCATGGCTGCTGATGTTGTGGAGAGATGGAAATAGCTTGGCTCGCGCACCGAACGTGGAGGTTTGTCGCAGCATACTCTCATGGTGACGACGGCAACGCACCGCGGGCTTGCTCGCCGAACAGCAGTGAGCGTTCACCACCGCGTCTGAGCGACGTTAGTGGCGCCGACGCACAGCCACCAGAGCGACCATGTTGATGCGGGCCGGCATCCGGCTGAACATGAGAGATACCCGAGTTCTCTTGCCTTCCAGTGCGAGAGAGCGCGCGGAACCTTCAAGACTCAGGCCTGCGGACGCGGGTGGAGAAGCAGCTGGATGCCGACAAAGCCGCCGACCGAAGCGAGCAGCGTCGAAGATCCCGACGCGGCCACGTCGGCCGCCACGATGAGCTCGAAGTCGCGTCCCCGGAGATCGGCGCGGTCACCAGCGCGTCGGCGTCGCGTGGCTGGAAGGAAACCTCGACCCGGCTCGCGAGGCGCCGCCGGCGCGACCTGCTGCACCTCATGGGATCCGTCGCCGCATGGAGACGGTGCACACAGCAGGAGAGCTGACCCATCGGTGGGGAGTGACTCTTCCGTGGGTTCCGGAGACGAGATGTGTTCCGAAACGGCGAAAACTCACTGTCGCTGGAATGTTGGAACCTAACATTCAGGAAAAACAAGTGCGCCGTCCTCGTTTATGAGTCGCTGGTGCGTCGATTTCTCCACGCCGCTGTGCGCTGTTGGGGTCGAGTGTCCTGCATCTCGGACGAGTTGGGTTCGTTTCGGAGGGTTCTCAACTAGGGAATATCGTTCAACGACGTCAACGAGGATACCAGTGTGTCGACCAAAGAGACTGCGAAACAAAAAAGAGAAATGTGAGTGTGCTGTGTGTGGCCACTCGTTGACGGAGCCGTGGCATCCAAGCAGAAGCAAGGGAACTCATGGACGCCTGGGGTGAATTTGTCGAGTTCACAGTTATAAGCGTGCTTTTCGCGAAAACCACGGAATAAAAAGGGTACTACGAGGGCCAGCGTCGTGAGTGCAGCAAGGCGGCGTGTGTCTGTGACGCGGCGGTGGCTCTTACATGGCCCAGATCGTGACAGCCACGCCGGCGGCGAGCGCCGTGACCGACGCGGTCGCGAGCGACGCGGCCGCGCCCTTCTCGGTGGCCGCGGGCGCCGGCACGGCCGGGCTCGTGGTGGCGACGGCGTCGCTCGTGGGGGACGGCGTGGCCACGTCGTCCGTGGCGCCCGAGCCGCTGGCCGAGGACGTGCCGTTGTTGCTCGTGGGCGGCGCCGTGGCCTTGAAGACCTTCTCGTTGAGCGCGTCGCGCGCCTGCTCCGGCGTGAGCTTGCTCAGCGCGTCGAGGTCGACCGTGGCAAACACCGCGGCGAGCTCCGGGTCGCTCGCGACCTGCGCCTTGATCTCGGCGATGATCGCGTCGAGCTCCTCCTTGGTGATCGGCGCGTCGGCGCCGGAGCCCGCGGGCGGCGCGGTCGTGGTCGTGGCCGTGGCCGTGGCGTCGCTCGTGGTCGAGGGCGCCGGCGTCGTGGCCGCGTCCTGGGCCGACGCGACGGCGGCGAACGCGAGCGCCGCGACCGCGAGGAACTTGAGCGGGTTCATACTCGTGACGCGGGGGAGACAGAGGGGAAGAGAAGGCCGCGCGGTGAAGTGGCGACGGAAGAAGCGGGAATGGGACGCTCGGTGGGTGCGTGGGTGGGCGGCTCGACTTGCTGGGAAGGCGTGTTGGGGTGGATGAACCCAACGATGGATGAGCCGGAATATGGAGGGGGCCGCTGGGTGGTGGCTGACTATCGACTGAATTCACAGTATAGCCCATATATCTATTCTAACAGGTGCCAATTGAATACATAAGGTGTCGTTCTGGGTGAAGAGGCTGAAACGTATCTGGCGAACATTGGTTTATACAGCACTGTGATATGCTCGGTTGGCTTAGAGAGATGCAAGGAGAGATGTTTCGGAGTCCTGTGTGGTAGCTATATCATTATGTTCACTCGTAATGATATCATACTAGAGCGAGATGTACTACCATAGAGAAAATAGCAACTTTGCGCGAGTATAATTGGTCAAAATGGAGCAGCCACTGACTCTCTCTCTTCCGCATCAAGTTCGCCGTGCACCGCTCGCTGCATTACAAGGAGCTCCAAAGTTCATCAGTATGCGCCTCTTGCCCGTGCTTTCCGTGTTCGTCGCCGCCGTAGTGACGCTCAGCGACCCGGCGTCCGCTGAACCATCGGTGTCCGCATCTGAGACGCGCGCGCTCGCGGCGTCCACGACGGCGCCGCCCGCGAATTCGTCGAGTTCTTCGGACCCCGCCGACGCCGCCGCGATGGAGACGCTGCGCAAGTACTACGGCGAGGACATCGACAAGCTCTCGGAGCAGCAGCAGCAGCAGCTGATCGAGAAGATCAAGGCCGACACCAAAAACGACCCGAGCGCGCTCGAGAAAATGTTCGAGGACAGCAAAGACTGGCTCGCCAAGGTCGGCGGCTCGATCAAAGCCATTTTTGTCGGCCGGGACGACAACACGAACGACGGCGGCGTGTTCGGCACGATCTGGACGAGCCTGTTTGGCAAGGATAGCAAGCCGCCCTCGAACGGCACGACGGCGGCGACGAACCAGACGCACGGCAGCGGCAGCGGCTCCATGGGCACGGACGTCGGCCACAGCGGCTCGCTGGACACGACCATCGAGGAGAGTGCCACGGCGTCCAGCGGCTCGAAGGAAGACACGAGCATCGAAACCGTGGCCCCGACGGCCAAGCCGAACAAGACCACGGCCGCGCCCAAGAGCAGCAGCCGAGCAAAGCTGCTGACGTCGCTGCCCGTCGCCGGCACGGTCGCCGCCATTTTTGTGATCAACGTTTTGCAATAAGTTCGAGATGAAACGCCCGTTTTTGGATTCATGTGTGTGAAAGCGTTGTTGAAAGACCGCATGTGGAGATTGTTTTTGCTGTTTTTATGGCTGTAGTTCGTGACGCGGTGCTACATCTTCCGGGTGAGTTTGAGCAGGACGCCGAGCGCGAGGAGCCCGTATACGCCAGCGACAAGCGCCACGGCTCCGAGATTGAATTACTGCTTCCGACTGACGACGAGATCTACACAGTCAGAAACGCTGCACCCCTTCAGCACTATTTGGTACCGATATCTGCAGTGGGTCTCAAGACAATCTCCGCAATGGTGAGTCGCTCGACCTCATGCCAATCTTTGCCGTCCTGGATCAGCCGCTTGAGCAGCGCAGGTGGAAATGTGGTCTCGTCCACGATAACACGAGCAATCTGGTGATGATTTGTTCTCCAGGAGTCCGGTGAGTCCTGTGCCCAGTCCGTCGTTATGCGAGGCCTCACACTTGCTGTAACGAGTATCACGCCCAACAGAGCGCACCCAAGAATGGTGAGGAGGCCATTCAGCTGTGGAATAGATATCCACACCAGTGTTTTCTGAATGTTGTGGTCGAAGTCGAGCTTGACGTACTCTTCTGATTCGGCGGGGATAACATCGCGAACTGCACCGCTCTGGAACACGAAGAATGCGGCGGCCGTGTACGTTGCTTGGAGCGTGTTCTCACAGTACAGGTGGTTGTTGACATAGTTTTGAACACGGCGATCGATGTAGTCATAGCACGTGTCGCTTGGGAGAGGTGTACTCGTGTCAGCTTTGATGCTTTGGATGTTGTGGGGAAGCAGCACCTCGCTTGTTAACATCAGAGACCCTGTGTTTGTCTCAAGACTTGCATAGCCTTCATGCTCCGGGTCGGTGCTGTTCTCAGTGAATGTTGTGACGCCGGCTGGATTGTGTTCCTTTACGAACGACATGTTGAACAGAATTGCCTTCACCTTCGCTGGTCGCCGCATCGATACCAGCTCAAAGGGCTGTTGGACGGGAAAGTAAAATCTTTGGTTGTAGTCGATAGGTTTGAGGTAATCCAACGGGATATTCTTCGCACTCACCAGAAGTCGCTGATTCGTCTGATAGAGTGGTGCCTCGAGGCCGGAACAGCCATGCTTGTCGTCACAGTCGGCTCTATGAGCCTCGGCCAAGTTATCAAATTGCCAATGCAGTCGGGCGAATGTCACGGAGGAGACAGTCGTCCAGTTTGTGATCGTAATATCATCTCGCCTTGTGCTTTTGTGTACGCCAGACGCGTTCACAAAAGTGTAGTCGGCGAGCGATGCAGCCTTGAAGTACGAAGTAGAGCCAACGACGAAGAGAGATGTCGTCGACATGTTATCACACAGAGGCCCGAGGTCATCTGGTCTTGTCCAATTCACCATCGGTATATGGAGCGAGTCCGTCCCTTTCCAATTCATGCATGAAGCAAACGCGTCAACGCGTGGAGCAGCTAATCCCCCTCCATAGTCCAAAATATGGGTAGGGGAAGTGCTACTGAGCCATGATGTTGAAACATATCTGGATCCGTTCTTGTCAATGAATGCTGGATTTGGAGTTGTTACCCAATGCTCCATCTCGATCGTCACCGCATTAACCGACATCGTCGGTGTTATGTTTACGCGAGAAAGATCCATCGTCCACCGCCGCAGTTGTGGACGGCGCTGGTACTTCGCATCAGTGACGAGGCGGCTGAACAACCCGATCTTGGCAATAAACGTCGCACGATCTTCTGTTTCCGTCGCATTCGGATCGGGTGAAACGAGACCACTAAGTCTTGCAGCAGGTACCACAGCGATGGCAGGATACCACTTTTTGTAGTCGACAGGCAGCACGTACGGCGTAACCACCGCGAATGGCGTGTAGTCACGATGAGTGTGTACTCCAGAGATGAGCAAATCCGCTGCAGTCGATGCGTTCATGGGAAAGTCGCTCGGTGTACTTGCCGTTGTGTTGGACAGGAGATCAATTCGTATCGAGCGTGTGGGTAATGCCTCGGTGAGCATTTGCTTCATCCAGCTGCGCTGGGGAATGCCGAAGCTAACAATGTCGTCCGGTATCGCCAACTGGCTAGTTTGACACTCTTGTCTGGGGATAGCGACCCGTGTTGCAACCAGCGAGCGCAATATCGTGTTGGCAGTTGGGTTGCGAGGTGTATGCTCCGAGAAAGAATACTCAAATGTTGATGAGTTGACGATCGAAGCATTGTTTGTGAGATCGCTGGATGACATCACCGATTGGACTTCGTCCTCGCGGAGTTGCACGTTCAACGCGTTCAACGCGTTTGTAAGCAAGAACCCGAGCAGGCTACTTACGACGAAGGCCGCCACTTGCACACGCCGCTTGGTATTAGCGGACATGACCGAGTCCGACATGCCCCACAGCACAGTCACCTGTGCGACGAGCATGACTGTAAACTCTAGTGGTCGCGCAACCGCCGACGCTGCGTTACCCGAGTACGAATTGTACCGATCGAGAAGGGCGTTTTGCTGCTGTTGCGTTGTCGTCTTGCTGTCAAAAGCGTCAATTTGTTGACCCGACCACATCAAAGCCACGAAGCAACCAAGCAACCCGATCGCAATGACGACAAAAATGGCGAGACGCGTGCGCCGTAGCGATAGGTGGATAGTTAGGCCACTGGGAACTTCATCTTCTCGATTCGCCGCTTCTTCCAGCGTGGCGTAGTTTCGATCTCCCACTCCTCGGTTCATCGCCTCAGCCGTTGTGCTCACGGCAAAGCAAATGCCACACTGGAATCGCAAAACTCCGGGGTGTGCCAACACAGCAAG
The DNA here is from genome assembly GCA_027475725.1 of Pythium rhizo-oryzae. Taxonomy (NCBI): domain Eukaryota; phylum Oomycota; class Peronosporomycetes; order Pythiales; family Pythiaceae; genus Pythium; species Pythium rhizo-oryzae. The sequence continues at coordinate 34,139 of JAMFLL010000096.1, forward strand.
TTCGTTCTGTTGGCGGGAATGGAAGAATGCTGGCTTCGTCTGAACCCAGCTATGGTTCGTAAATGCTGGCTCCATGAATCCAACTGGCACTCTCTAGACTGCGATTCAAGGCAGGTCGATTGAGCGTGTTGTGGGATTTGCGCTATGAGTCCGGTCGCCTGTACCCATAATAAATGTGAGCATCCACCGCACTTTTTCGCTGCTGCTCGGGGCTCCCGAGTCAGGAGCCACCATCGCCACCCGACGTCGCACGAGCAGCTGGACCAGATGAGGGAGAGTATTGAGACACGAATTGTGGTGGCTACTCCAAGGATACTAGGAGTGCAAGCAATACTCCGATGGGCACGTGAAGACCCGTACTTCTTGCACTCCTGGAGGAGACTGGAGAGGCGACGGGAGTGTGAGGTTCCGATAGTGGGGCTCACACCGTTGAGTCGTTACCGTCCAGACGGGCGCTGTTTGGTGCAGTCACCGGGTGAGACAGGACGGCCGAGCTTGTCGATGACGTGAAGTTTGATGCAGTCGCCGGCACCCCCCCGTGCCTGCCTATGAGCTGGTACCACTCGGCATCAGATTGATCAAGCGGAGTGTAATGTTCTCCGGTCCGAACGGGAAAGAGATAGTCGCGTTGGACACGGCCATCACGTTTTTTGCCCTGGTGGATACGTAGGTGACAGCTTCCCTTCCTGTAGACTTCAGCTATGTAACTCTCCTTCAGAGTACTGATACGGCAGACGCCATCAGCGACCGTCGCTTCGGGTGCTGTTGTTTGTTCCGCACGGGCAGTTTTCGCCTCGTACATCCCAAATTTCACAAGCGGGGTGCCTTTGGAAAAGCGCGCCTGGATCTCTTCACTCGATGTACAGTAGATGATGCCGTTCAAAGATCGCGTGTGCAGATTGTTTTTGTTGTTCTTATGGCTGTAGTTCATGACGTTGTGCTATATCTTGCGGGTGAGTTTGAGCAGGACAGCGAGCACGAGGAGGCCGTACACACCAGCGACAAGCGCCGCAGCCACCATGGCGAACCAGACCTCCGGGTGTGGCAAGATTGCAACGGAGGAACCCTTGAGGAACGTCTGCGGCGGCGTAGATGCCGTCTCTTTGGTCGGGCGTAAGCGGTCGACGAGCTCGAGTCGAGCAGCGCACGTGACGAGGTCACGTATGCGGAGAAGCTCTTCGCTCATGCTCACATGGGTTCGTTTCCATCGTGCGAGGTCACGTTCAGTGCGCACGCGGATGCGGACGTTCTCGTGATAGCGCTGCGCCCACCTGTCGACGCCGTGCTTGATCGAGGGCACCAGCAGCTGTAGCGCGCGCAGCATCGCCAGCTCGTCTGGAAACTCTTGGCGTCGCCGGTGAGCGTACTGCCGCACGAATGCAACAATGGAATCATCCAATAGCGGCTGGTTTCCTAATGTGCTGCCGTTGATGGAGCTTCCCGTGTTGTGGGGCAGGTTACGAGCGTCGAGCGCGGTCGTGAGTGACAAGCTCGTATCTCTTCGCTTGGCCTGGAGCGCACCACGCAGGCGCTGGATCGGAACGACTCGTGTGAACAGCTCCTTCTGGGGAGTTGCCGCGCGACGAGCCGAAAGCACCTCTGCCCCCGCCTCGCGCAGCTTGCGCTCCAAGTGCCGCTCGTGCCAGCGGAGACGCAGGCGGCGGAAGAAGACCATTCCTCGAGGATCCTTGGGGCGTGTTTGAGCTGGGAGAGCGCACTTGACGGAGTGGATGGAGCGCTTTTCGGCTTGAATGGTCGTTCTCCCTCTCCCTTATGAGCCGTTTGCTACAGCGGCTCCTCATAAAAACAATTCGAAGGACCAGCACGCGCCGAGTGGGCAGATTACAGAGGGGGCATTCTGAGTGCTGGTCAAAACAGACCCACATCGTGATTTTCATGAAGAAAGTGCGACATGTTTCTCATGGGTACAGGTTTTGCTTTTTCAGCTTCAACATGGAACGGCATGCGTGCCGCTGGGATTTCCGTGGACATGCCGCATCGCGGGGAGATGGAAAGCGAGCGTGACTTGGTCAGGTCTAGAACGATGCCTTGAGACGACAACCCTGGTGCGCGGATCCGGGCCGAGTCTACCGAGACTACAAAATAAAACGACAGTGGCTGGAAAGGAAGTGCGGCATTCAAGTGCATGAGTTGCTGCCGCGCTTGGCGAACGGTCGGAGCAAGAGACGCGAGAGAGGCGACTGACGTGGCGACGTCGAACTGGCTGCGCTTGTGCTCGAGGAAGTGGATGCTTTCTTGGTGCGGCGCTTGTACACGCACGTGTCTTTGTCTATGCGGATCCCAAACTGTAACTGCTCCGCCTTTGTCGCCGCCTCCATGAACGCGTTCAGCGTAGAAATACGTTTCTGGATGGTGCTCTGCTTCAAGGAGTCGTCAAAGACTAGTTTTTTGTCGGGCAGCTCCGGGAATACTTCGGGGTTGTAGCCATCTTTTTCCTTGAGGACCGCCGCCAAGTTGCGGTACGTGCTGTAGCGGTGCCACAAGAAGACTGTCCCGCGTGTGTCGGTCTCGACTTGGAGTTTGTACTCTGCAAACTGGCGGCCGTTGCGCCACGAGATGCGGCCGTCGATCACTTTTGCTGACAACAGCGTCACCTCCTTTGAGCGCTCGAGCTTGGTTTGAAGGTTGACGACTTGTTTCTTCAAGCGCTCGTTCTCACTCACAAGATCAACGTCCTCCGTCGTAGTGATGGCGCTCTTGCGCTCTTCCGATGGCAACGGCGGTGGCGGGCCCCGCGAGTGGGACTGAGACGACGACGATGATGACTTCTTCACGCGGCGCTTGTACACACACGTCTCAGGGTCCACCCGGACGCCCCACTGCAAATGCTCGGCCTTTGTCGCGGCCTCCAAGAACTCGTTCAGTTTGGTCACACGCTCCTGGATCGTCTTCTCCAAGAAGTTACCGAATAACTGTTTCCGTGGTAGCTCCGGGATCTCGCCTGGCTTGTAGCCGTTCTTGGTCTGTAGCGTGGCCACTAAGTTGCAAAACGTACTGTATCGATGCCACACGACTAGAGTGCCTCGTATATCCGTCTCAAGTTGGAGCTTGTACTCGACAATGTCGCGAGTGCCGCGCTTCACGATGCGGCTGTCAGTTATCACAGCCGACAACAGCGTCACTTCGCGAGCGCGCTCGATCTCTCTTTCTAGCTGCGCGACTCGTTGCTTCAATCTCGAGTTCTCTTTGAAGAGATCGATGTTCGGAGCCGTGGCCACGTTCTGAGACATCACGGGATCAAACGTAGCCCTGTATTGCGTCAACAACTCTCGGTTGCTCGCCAGGATCGTCTCGGCGTCCAGCTTTGTGTCGCGAATGGTGGACGCGGCCTCATCAGCCGACGTGTTACGAGCCGCAGTGTAAGCTGTTGGAGTAGACGCGTCAGCACCAAGAGCTCTCAAAGTCTCACGATGCGATCAGTTCTACGTACCAGTGTGAGCTTTGGCAGCTTGACCGGACCTCTCACTAACTTCCGGCTCCTATACAAAGATCTCGTTAGTGCCGAGACGCGCACATACCCCAAGAGTGAAGGCAACGAAGCACTTGCGGGTTCGAGATCTCTCCCGAACGCGCGGCTTTTCGCCTGAGGCACGCGTTCAGTGGCGTTTTCCTTCGCTTCAAGATCGAGTGACACGCTCAACGACGGTGACGGGGGGCGACGGGTGACGTCCGTCGTTCCCTCCGTGCCAGTTGCGGTGAGTGGTGTGCCAAGCGGTGCGAGCTGGTGTGCTGAAGGTGCCGTGCGAGCGAAGCACAACAAGCGAAACCACGATGAGCGACGTGGCCCTACTAGAAGCTGCGATCGCTGCTCGCTCGATCGCCAGACTCGCCACACGTGTGGTCGCGAGCGCGTGTGCAGCACGCCGGCGTCGCGCAGCTTGCGCTCGAAGCGGCGCGCGCGCCAACGCATCCGAAGGTTGTGGAAGAAGACCATCCGAGTGGATGTCGCTTGTGTGTTTTGACTGCGCCGCGTGGGAAGACTGGACAACGGGCAGCCGGCGTGTGCGGCGGGCCGCGCAATCGTGGGTGCTTGCTGGGGGTCACACTCGATGAGAATCGTTCCGCGAAAGAGCGACCGCTCTGCAGGCCGAGTCGAGATAAAATCGGTCGAAAAAAGTACCCACTATTAAGCTGAGGTCGGCTGAACGCCCCGGCGAACGTTTGGGTGCCCTCTGAATGATGGTCGCGCTGGATCAAGCTTGGATCCACCCCAGTATGATTCTCCTCCTTCCACTTGTGTAGGCTTGGTGTAGCAGGCACATGCGACAGTATTTCCACGACCCGAGAAGCATTTTTGAGTTTCGGTGCAGCATATCGCTCACCTCGGTGACACTCCGTGAAAGCCATCAGTGGCAAACAAGAGCAAACGTAGTAACGTTCCACGTCCGTCGTTATGGATGCGGCCATCGTCAAGTGACGATGTTGAACTCAGCCGTTCTGTGGTTTTCGTCTGGAAACTACACGACTATCAATCCCGCTCTTGACCCACCCCCACCGCTCGACAAGCAGTTCGGTTCACTGCATACTCACTTGACGACATAACACGAACAACACCCTCGTGCTTATAGTTGCCGTTGCGCTGGCTGAAGTACTCGTATCGGAGCCAGATGCACGATATCACGGGACGCGATGGCGGGGACGGCGCTTGTACGCGCACGTGTCCTCGTCCACGCGGATCCCCCATTGCAAGGTCTCGGACTTCGTCGCCGCCCCTAGAAATTGGTTGAGCATCGACATCCGGCGCTGGATGGTTTTTCCCGAAAAGTAGGTGCCGAATACTGCTTTGCCAGACAGGTCTGGGAACTCTTCACGATCGTAGCCCTTCTTCTCTTGAAGGATCGATGCCAACTTGCGGAACGTGCTGTAGCGATGCCACGCATACAGCGTCCCTCGCGTGTTCGTCTCAATTTCGACATTGTACTCGACTATCAGGTGGTCCTTGCGCCATGTGAGTCGGGTGTCGACCACTTTCGCAGATAGCAGTGACACTTCCTTCGAGCGCGCAACCTTCTTTTGGAGGAGCGCTACTTGTAGCTTCAAACGCTCGTTTTTCCGGGCAGCGGCGCTGTCGGTCGGAAACGTTGCAACGCTCTTGGACGCTGCGGACGACGGTGTCGCTTGTAGTTGCGACGACTTCTTTATGCGGCGCTTGTACACGCACGTGTCCGCGTCCACTCGAATCCCCCACTGCAAGTGCTCGGCCTTGGACAGCGCTACCATAAACTGGTTCAACTTGATCACATGCTCTTGAAGGGGCTTCCCCGTACAATCGTCCAGTACCGCGTTCTTGGGTAGCTCCGGGATTTCGTCTCGCTTGTCGCCGTACTTAGACTGCAACGTGGACACCAAGTTGCAAAATGTGCTGTAGCCGTACCACGCGTATAGCGTCCCTCGCGTGTCCGTTTCGAGTCGCACCTCGTATTCAACCTGGCGCTGCCCTTTGCGGATCTTGACTCGGCCACCAGTGACCATGGCAGACAACAGCGACACCTCGGCGGTGTGATCGAGTTGTTGGAGTAGCTCAACTACTTGCTGCTTCAAACGCTTGTTCTCGCTGAGGATATCGGAGGTGGCTGCACCGCCCACATTCGATGGATGTGCTGTACCGGACCCACTGTGTTGTGGCAGCAGTACACGGTCGCTCTCGAGGACCGTCTCCACACCGAGTTTCGTGTCGCGAGGCTTGGTAGCCGCTACAGCGACAGACCTTGAGCGGCTCGTCGTCGAATCTGATCGCGAGGCGTCATCAGGGCTACGTTCACAAACTCTCACGGGGCATTCTGATAACTTACCGATACGATCCCTGGTGTCTTCGTCGGATCTTTGACCTCCCGAGGGTTCCTACGCAACAATCTGTTTTAGGTCTCGGAGCACCCACCCCAAACCGGAAGGCAGCGAGCGACTCACGGGTTCCAGATCCTTCTTCGATGCGCGGTTTTCGGCCTCTTGCGTGTGCATTCGGAGAAGCGACGGGCCATGAACGATGGCCTCGATTCCTTCATGATCCACTGGTATGGGCGATGATCGTTGACGAGCGGGAAGGGAGTCTAGAGTCATTCCCGTCCCGCGGGTTGCCGGGATCCGCGCAGCGATCGGTACGAGACGTCGTGGAGGTGGTGCGGCGCGAGTGAAGGTGAGGAAGCCAAGCCACGGGCATCGTGGCCCGAATACCAACCGCGGTGGCTGCTCGTTCGATCGCTCGACTCGCCACACGTGTCGGCGCGGACGTTCGGGCAGCACGCCGGCGCCGCGTAGCTTGCGCTCGAAGCGGCGCGCGCGCCATCGCATTCGAAGGCGACGGAAGAAGACCATCGGAGATGACGCCGCTCGTTTCCAAATGAACCGCCTCGGCTACCTGGGCTGATTGGGCTGCTGCTGGAGAGCTGTGGCCCGCAGCAAAGTACCCACCATTGTGGGTACTTTGCTAATTTTCCGTGAGTACCGTTCGGGGAAGAGCACGTACTTCAGTCCGTAGAAGATCGGTCGAAATCGTACCCACGAAAGCCGCAGAGATGAATTGAACGCCCTTCCAAGCCCATCTCCGCGAAGCACTCGCGTGGGGGTCCTGTGGATCCCACTCACAGTGAGACGCGCGAGAGTCCTCTGGATCCCTCTCACAGTGAGCGAGTGAGAATCTCACTCGCTCAATTGATTCTCGGACCCTGCCTGAGCAAAGTAAATGTTCGACGTTGAGACTGGGTACGACGCTCGCCACACAAGCTTCATGTTCTTCTTCACTGACATCTGCATTGCATCTTGTGAGCTGCTACAAGCCATACAGACGCACCGGCGAGTGAGGAACTGATGAACTCCAGCGGTCTTGCCCCGTGTCTGCGAGTGAATAGTGGAAAAGAGGAACGCCATCGCGATTTGGACGATCCTGGATGGTGGGGCGCTGGTGGATGCACTCAGTTTAGAAATCGTTCGAAAGAGTCCCCTCACGAATAACGTCTAGCGCCGTGCGAACTCACGACTAAGTGCGCGCTGAGTGATTGTCGAGCTGGATGCTGCATCCTCCTGAGTGTGGCTTCTCTCCTCACGAGACACTCAGCATGGCTATGGGTCGCGTAGGATTGTGGATAACCGACGTTGACCACTTTCTCGCTGAGCCACAACCCGTGAAAAGCATTCTATGTCGACCCGTGTGCGTGGCCCCTCGCTCGATAAAAGAACGCACTCGCCAGCGGAGTCGAACTGAAGTATCCGTAGTTTGCAGCGAGTTGCAGAACGTTGGAGGACACGGCTCTGGTCTCTTCTAAACCCCACACATTCTCGAACAGCAAGCCAACTTGATGCGGTCGTTTGGTCTGGGAATGTCATGGGTACTTCGACACTCGTGAGGAGTGCGACCGATTCGGGTGGATGCGATGGCTCTTGAAAATCGCATTGAACCACTGGCCACGATTCGTCATACTTCTCCTGTCAGCACGATATCTCATACTGCTTCACGCCGTTGCCCTGCTCTTCTCCTAGAATAGCCCCTCACACACGACTTCGAGGAGCTTCCGCTTCCTGTCCTTTCAATTCGAGAGCACCTGTTTCGTGATGAAGCTCCATCAGTGAACTGAGCGATGCGTTGTCCATGGGCTAATCGAATGCACACCAGGACCGTTTACCACCTGAATCACATGCACTTACCATCCACACACCGGCGCCCACCGCCCAGCAGACGCCGAATGGGGGGAGGGGAATTGAGACCATTCGAACTATTTGAATCCTGATCGACCAGTCTTCAACAAAGGAGGTCCCAAAGGCGAGCCCACGGATGTTCGGCGACATCTTGTCTCGAAATGATAACGTCCTCGGCAACCTCAACCACGCGGCTGAAATGAGCTCACATCTGCGAAGATATCCCGAGACGTCTCGAGTTCATGTCGCCGATCATATTGTGCTCCCCTCCCACCTGGCCACCTGGTGTTCTGCGTTCGATCCGCACTGTCGCAACTGCAGTCAGGTCATAGAATTGCCAGGGAACGACAACTCCCGATCAATATAGCGATTCGGCACTTACATCCTGAAGTCTCCAAGCACGGTTTCGCGTCATACAGTTTCCAGCAATGTTCATCTTCACGACTACACGACTCACCTGCGCGAACTCGTTCCTTGCGGACGATCAAAGCGATGCAGCGGATCGAGATTTGCATTCAAGACGTCACACTATTGCCGATGAGCGACGACACCCACGTAAATACCAACCGCTTCCAGCGTCAGAATCCACACACTCGCACGACTCAAAATGCCAGCGGAGTTCCTGTTCAAGATTATACCGTTGTTCACCTGCGTGGCCTCGTGACCTGTAAATCATCAAAGCGATGCAGCGGGTTGGGCTCTCGCCTTCGCGGCGTTTCCGAACCAAGAAGCTGGGGGTGCTGCGCGTGGTGTTCCGCGCAATAGTCGTCCATTCGCAGCGCTGCTGGCTTTTGGCACTCGGGGATCTTGCATCTTTTGCCTGTCAAACGAGGAGCAAAATCATCAGCTTGATCAAATTAATCTGCTCTCGAGTCCTCGCGAACGAGATTAACTAACACACCTCCGCCGTGCGCCCAGCAGCGGCCCCGAGAGACCGCGATCTTCTCACATCCTTCGGTCTTGCACTGCGTGCCGCCGCCGTGAGACCAGCACATGCCGCGCGACTTGGCGCGCTTGTCGCACCCGTCGATTCGACAAATCGTATACCCACCTTGTCAAAAGAACGAAGAAAGAAGAAAAACGGTGAGTGACCACGAGTCGCGACGCCACCAGTGCGGCCTTGCCGAGCGTCTCCTACCATGCTTCCAGCAGAGCCCTTTGTTCTGCGCGCGGCACGTGCAGCCTTCAACGTTGCACCGCTTGCCTCCCTGTTGCCGAAGCGAAAGAAGTAGAAAAGCGTTAGGCGACCCGAGCGCCGGTTCTCCTGCGGATAGCCACCACCAGACTTACCCCGTGGCGGATGCACACGCCGCGATCCACGACCAGCTTGTCGCATCCGGGCGTCGTGCACACGCGCGGCGTGCGCTTTTTCTTTTTCCGCTTGGGCTTCTCGATGCTCGACGGATCACGCGAAGAACTACCGTCCTCTTCTCCTGCTCCTGGCGCACTCCCATCTAATGTGGACCTGTCTTCCGCGCCCCGTCCAGCGGAGTGGCCTCGTGGGCGCTTGGCCGCTGGCGCCTTCGTGGGCGACGGCTGAAGCAGACTTGTTGGCTCGTAGTCGTGGCGGAGAAACGGCTCAGCTCTCGCGAGGCGGTCGGCGGATGGAAGACATGGACTCGGCGCGCGCGGCTCGGAGCGCAGCAGCGGCCACGCGTGCCGCGGAGCGCCATCCGCCGGGGGGAGAGACCTCCGCGGCGGCACGGCGCTCTCGCTGGTCAGCGTGCTGCTGGTAGACGAGGGCAACGTGGCGTCGCTCTCCGACGCGACGCTGAAGCGATTCGCGAAGGACGCGAGTGCACTGGGGCGTGTGCCGGGCGGATCCGGAGCGTACAGCGGCGGCGGTAGCGGCGGAGCGCTCCACGTCCGTAGGCCTGGCAGGGCGGCACCATACGACGAGCGCACGTCCTCTCGGCGGGGCGACGGGATGTGCGGCGGACTCCGCAGGAGGAACCGCATCGCGGTGGAGGAGACGCCGTCTCTGTCGGCGGTCGCGAGCGCGAGCGCAGGCGGACCGTGGCGAGCGGAGCGGAGACCGTGGTTGTAGATGGCTTTGTCGTGGTGGCGGAGCGGAGCCGAGTGCGGGAGGAGCTGTTCTCTTGGAGGAGTCGGGGGGTGGGGAGCGGAGGGAGGAGGAGGAGGAGGCGTGGCGCCTTGGCGTCGCCACGGCTGCGCGCGAAGCATGTCGAGCCACGCACGCTCCTCTTCGGCGCGGCGCATGACGTGTACTTTCGTGGAGGACGGCGGTGTTATCGCCGCTGGAGGAGCGGAGGAGGAGGAGGCAGGAGATGGAGGAGATAGAGGAGATGGAGGAGGCGGCGGTCCGGTGAATCTGTCCAGGGAGGCCACCCCCGCTTCGTGAGTGCGGTTTTGTTTCTGCAGCCAGTCTCTCGTGTGGCAAAAGTGGAGATAACGAACTGCCTCGTGGACCAACTGGTGTGAAGAGCGGAGCGGATCCCCCCCCCTGGAGCGGAGGGGGGAGCGGAGGGGACGCATGGCGCAAGAAAAAGAATTTCACATCCGACTGCCTCGGTACAAGAAGCGACAAGGGGAGAGCATATTTTTATTTTTTTGGCACAGAGGAGCACAGCGGAGCGCCGCGCAGCGGTCGCGGTCGCGGTCACAGAGGAGCGCGAGGCCGTGCGAGGGGGGGGGGGGAGCGTACCACACAGGCGCTGAGCGGAGGCCTCGCTGTGGGGAGAGGAGATTCGCGTTCGAGCCCAATGAAGTGCGTCGTGGAATGCTCTCCGCTGATTGGCGGAGGAGAACGAAGCGGACTGGCGCAGTGGTGTTCGGAACATTTTTGTAGTGTGGGACGCGGCACACGACCAAAATAAATCTCCGGCGTGTTTCTCGCACGCTGCTCTGTTCCCAGCGTTTTCTTTTTTTACACAAATGGAGATCCTCCCCCGAACCCTCCAGCAGTGGAGGAGGAAAAAGATGTGGTTTTGCGTCGTATACACCTTTTCTTTATTCTAATCTCATCTACTCATGAATATCGGTTTATACAAATATCGGGTTTTAGAAATATATTCCAACCGTCGTTTCTCGCGCAGGCTTGAACCACCCGACCTGGCAGGTCGGGTGGTTCAAGCCCGCAAGTCCAGGTCACCTGGACTTGTGTCCGACGCCGAGCGCCCTTCCAACGCCCCTTTGGAGTCCAGAGGAGGGCGTCCAGAGTCAGGACGGAGCATTTCCAGGAGGCGATAAGTGTTTTCCAGAAGATTGAACTGGAACCGCGTTCACTGACCCCAGTTCGAACCAAGGGGCACTGGACCGTCCAGTCCAGTAGTCGATTGATAACGTTAGCTGGACCCCACCCTGGACGTGCTGTTAATTCGTCCGGAGAACGCGATCCGAAGTCAAGTACATCACACCAAGTGATTCCTTGTATCCCTCAGGTCGTTCGACGACCATGCTCTCTGGACAACTTGTCTCTTGCTCTGGAGACTCAGGAAGCTCCGGAAACTCGTCCGTGAGGGTCCAGAGGATCACTGAGGATCCAGGACCGAGCTTTGCTTGGTGGTTGGCGGTTGCCGGTTGCCGCCACCGGATCGTCAAGGGAGCTCGCCGCGCGCACTCTTCTCCCAACGACCCCTCATGGCAGCGCGATCCAGGATCCAGTTCCAGCGCGGGTGGCGGCGTAAATGACGTGGTGTGTCCCGTCCCGTCCTGTAAAATGCGTCTTCTCGTAGCAAAGTTCGTTGCTCAGCAGAACAAAGTCCCATGCTCAGCAGAACATTCCGTCCAGGTTCGCGCGTTTCACAACGACACCAGCGTCAAGCCAACCAGCACCAAAACTCTGGGATCGTGTGTCGTGAAATGGTGTAGAGCATTGAGCTGTCTCACTCTCGGCACGGGAATCCAGGCAGCAACGGACGGAGTCGGCTCATCCATCTGAGCCTGGGTACGGTGCTGCTGCTGTCTTTGGTCTAGAACGAGTTCTTGGCTGTGGCTCGTCGCTATTGCGTGGGAAGTTTAGAAATGACTCATGGTGGCATGGCTGCCTCGTTGCATTGCTTGGGTGCGTGGGTGCTCATCTCGGTCAGTCGTGTCTCTCCCGTTTCCATCCTGCTGCTCCCTGCACTCGATCTCTTCGTTCTTACAGCTTCCTGCCCAGTTTCGTCGCCCGCTGCCGATTCGAGACCGGAGGCCACGTAGTGTTCGGCGCAAAAGTCGTTCATTCGAAGCGCTGCAGGCTTGCGGCACGTCTCCAGCTTGCAGCGCTTGCCTATAAAACCAGCCATCAGGACAGTTTAGGCAATACCATTCACACGTTTGTATGAAAGCAAATACAACATACCTCCGCCGTGCGCCCAGCAGTGCCCTCGGGACACCGCGATCTTCTCGCATCCGTCCGCCTTGCACTGCGTTCCGCCGCCGTGCGACCAGCACATGCTGCGAGACTTTGCGCGTTTACCGCAGCCCTCGACCTGGCACATCGTGTAGCCGCCTATGATATCCAGAGCTGTTCAGGAAACGTCCGAGCAAACTGGAAACGAAATGAAGAGTAGGGCCTTACCGTGCTTCCAGCAGAGGCCTTTGTTTTGCGCGCGGCAGCCGCAGCCTTCAACGTTGCACCGCCTGCCGCCCTACAGAGCAAAAAAAAACGACAAGAATTCAACTTCAGACGAGTTTGGATCGACCCAGGGCACTAAGAAACGCACGGTACGTACTCCGTGGCGAATGCAGACGCCGTGATCAACGACGAGCTTATCGCATCCTGCCGATGTACAAACCCGCACCTTTCGTGTCTTCTTTTTCTTGCGAGGTGGAGCGTCGTTGAGCTGGTCTGTGTGGACGGAGTCTTCTGAAAAACTGCGCTCTTTCCGTATCCGTGAATGCAACGGGCTCGATGGTCCACATGCTGGAGGAGGTCTTGTGGTTAGCATGCGCGCAGTCCGCCCTGGAGATGGCTGCGCGAGCGACTCGGTCTGAGCCATAACTCGCGTGTCGACACTGAAAGAGCCCCAAGTGCCGGTTCGAGCACCACGAGCGCTCTGCTGGAGAGAGAGTAAGGGGAACGGTCGTTCGTAGTAGCTAACGGCGACATGGGGATCAGCTCGATCAAGGTGGGTCGTTCGCCACACGCTCGGGTAGATTCGACGATCCAGAAGCGTTTGACTTGCGTGGGCTGGGTTGATCAAGGCCTTATCAGTGCGCTTCCCTGCTGTAGTGAGCGTGTAGTTGGCGTGTCCAAGCTGGCGTAACCGCGGCAGCACGAAGGGCCGATCCGATCCATGCCGAGGCGCCTGGACGTGCTCTAGTGGTTGGCGTGGAGTCCCTGGAGCGCGAGGCGGAACATCAATATTGTAGCTGAGACCGTCCAGCGGCCGTGGTGCTCGGGTGGAATCGCTGGACGGAGCGTCTTGGCGTATCCACTTCTTCGGAGCGATTAGAGCGCGCACAACGGGACCGGGAGTGGACGGCGGGTGCTCACACATGAGCGGGTCGTATCTTCGACTTGTCATCTTCTCTAGAAGGAAGCGGAGGCGAGAGGAGAGGAGCGAAGCGAAGATAGACGGTGGAGTGGCTCCGATTGTTCTGCCGGCTGCGTGGATGTCGAACAGTGGTGTTAGCTTACAATCCATCCACCGCTGGACGTCGAGTGAGCTTCACACGAGCGGGCGTGAGGCTCCCCACGGTGCATCAGCAGGCCGCTGGCCCTTTCTCCAGTCCCGCGTGGCGACCGAAGCGGCGTGCGTCCCTTTTTTTTGTTGGCTGGCCCGCTTTGGTCAGGCACGCGCGGCAGAGATGGGACCCACCGGACCGAAACGCGGAAAAACCGTCCATGCGGGCTTTCCGCCGTCCATCGTCTCGCCCGAGCGTGATAGGTTCTCCTCGGAGAAGAATAAATAAACGGGAGGAGACTCCTCCCGTGTATTTATTTTCTTCAAATTCCTGACGGAGGTTTCGCCCAGCCCAGTCGATTCCGTTCAGTTTGGAGCTCCTCCACTCGGGTTGTGAGATGGTGCTCCTCGTCGGCTGGCCAAAACGAGTTCTGCGAGGAAACACGTTCTGTGTTTTGCGCCAGTTGTGGGAAAAAGCGGAGCGTCGTGAAACGGCTCCTCCCGCCTTGACGCAGCAGCCTGTGTGTGCTACGCGGACGGCTCTTCTGCCTGTCTACAATTTTCAAGTGTGTTGGTCCCAGTCGCTGGAGACCAACCACTCGAACACTAAGGAATTCTCGACATGAGGCAATCGAGGCGGGCGTTTCATACGGCAGCATCTGTGCTTTTGTGTACTTTGTTCTCCTCCACCGTTCTGGACGCAGAACCAAGATCTCCGGGGCAAAACATGATGAGATCAACTGAACCAGGCGTTATCAGAACATTATGTTTTTTCCGCGATCGTCCACTTACTTCCACTCATATACAGCACAATCGTCTACAATCTGCATTTACCGGATACCATATTATAGAGGATGATAACTCACCCCTCGCCCTAGTGGCTCCTCCCATCGTCTGGCCCAGAGAACATCCATCTCTTTTGATTGGTTGGGTCGCAACTCGGACGCGGCGATCCCTTTCCCTTCTTCTCCTCTCCCCGCATCCTCCTCAGGAAGCGGGCTCCATTAAGCCAGGCGAGCAGCGGCTTCCTCGCCGTCTCCACACTGATCACGACTTGGACTACACGGGCGCACTGGATTCCGGCACGTGGGCTGTTCACTGGATGACGTCTTGGAGCGAGCCTGATGGCGCGTGCGTTCCAGCAGTGGGTTTCCGTTTCGACACTGGATCGGATGCCGCCCAGGCGCTGGAGACGTGAAACGACTGATCCTGTTCATCGAGGGGAGCGAATGTGAGGTTCGCGCACGCACGCGCGTGCATCAGTCAGCCGGAATGATCGGACCAGACGCCGTGCTCGAAACGGACGCATCGAGCCCGCAGTTGCTCAGGACGGGAGCCGAGGGGACGGCTGAGCATGGGTCCTTGCGAGGCCGCGCGTTCACCAGCATGCCACGGGAGGAATGCCCCCGCCGTTGTTGAAGTCTCCTCTCCGCCAGGCCACAACAGCAGCGTCAATCCGCTGACCCTCGACGGTCGCGACACGATCGAGCCCCTAGAACTGGAACAGCGTACCCAGGAAGGTCAAGTCATTGAGGTCTCCGGAGCGAGAGACAGAGGGAGGGGAAGGAAGGTAGGAGTCGTGATACGATGAAGTAGGTCAACTGGAGAGAATCCCTCACGGAGATGATGGTTTGCTTCGCAGCAGGGAACTACAGAAGCGCGCCAGTGCCTGTTGCGAACCGCGGATCGCTTTCTCCTCTTTTGGGATGGCAACAGCCGCGATTAGCCAGGATACAGGCGGTCTGTACTCGTCATCATTGCGCTCAATATACTACAATTTGAACAGAACAGGTCTGTACTCGTCCGCATATACGAAGCACACAGATCATCTGCACCGGAATCGATCGCTATAGATTTCGGCAGCGTGGCACCCAAGAATCCTGCCGGTGGCTGTGAAGGCTGACATCGTTTCACTTGAGGGAGCCAAGGGAGCTGTCGCTCACTGATGCAGCCGCGGCCTTGATCGCAGAGAGCTAGTCTGTGGTGATATGGTCGCCATGTCCGTTGCTGAAGCACTCTGTTTTGGTACTGTACCCGGAACCCAACAATATTCTCGAAGTGCTGGGCTGGTCAACGGCCTCTTGTCCATTCCTATCTCTTCTTCTGCTCGGTATGCCCAGGGAGACGGATATTCTGTTTGTAAGCGACCTACACTGCGTCGACCGTACCGATCACCGTCGTGCGCCGCACTGGTACTATGGCACGTCGTGTGTCCGATCGCATGTTATGCACTTTAGAATCTCCACAACGACAAGAAGCACGTGGCTCAATTCTCTGTCCTGATCGACTGCATTAGTTTGGCTTGTCAAAGCTCGTATCTCAACGTTCAATCGCTCCATCATGGACTCAGACCATGACTTGACTTCGACTTTCAGGTGAGGTCTATGAAGTGAGTTTAACGATGTCTATAGCCGAGGTATTAGACTCAGACCATGATACGGATATCCTCCACCGGACGAACAACATCGCAGCCGTACAGCCGTACTCAAGCCATCGTCCGGCTGCACGTGGTATGCGTGCCTTCTGCGCTACTCGGTATGTATACTTTGCAGCACCAAACTCGTATTCTATAGCGTGTGTGCGTAAACGAGATCCATTGAACAACTCTCTTAGAGTTCTCTAAGCGCCCGAAGGCCATCGCACCGGTCTATCCGACTCACATTCTTTAGTGTGTTCGAGCAGAAGAACGAGAAGGGAACACACAGCGGACAGTAGTGGAACACCACACTGCGAAGTTGTCTCCCTGAATGGCGACAAGAGATGTGGAGTTACGATTCCCTTGGGATTCTACATAGTGGAATGATCTCTTCCCACTTCCTCGAGAAGTCTTTGAACAAGAGCAGCATTTGCGTCGAGAACGCGACTATCAATGGAGGTTTTCTCAGTGACTCGAACACCTGGAGCCGGCGTTGGATATTGTCGAATCGATTCATGAGTCAAACAAGGAATCGGGTGAGGCGTTTGGAGCTCGTCTACAGCTCTCTCTCTCTCTCTCTCTCTCTCTCTCTCTCTCTCTCTCTCTCTCTCTCTCTCTCTCTCTCTCTCTCTCTCTCTCTCTTCCTCCGATTGTTTGGCGTTCTTCTTCACTTCTTCTCAGTGATACTGTGAAGAAAGAGACTGAGGGTGAGAAGATCGTGTCGAGCTCAACTCGTGGCTACGGACAGCGAGAGGAATTCCTGACATTCTCTAGTCAATATCTCTCCGCCACCGTGTCCCGTCGAGTCCCTTGCACAAGCTGAAATGACGTATCGGGTCCCAATGTAGCGAGGCTTCAGCGCTGCTTCTGAAGAAATCTGTCACCGCTTGAACGCTTCTCCTTCCGCAACGGGCTCCCGCACAAGCACCGATCGAGACACCAAACTGAGACTGGTGCGACGCCCCCACGTAATCGGGCCGTGTGCTAGGGACAGGGGAGTATAGCTGCGATGGAGGAGCGCTTGATCGACCTCTCCGGACCATCACTGGCAAAGAGAGAGAAACGTATGCGAGCGAGAGGGATCCACATCCAGCACGCACACCCAGTTTCGGTGAACGATTCGGTACACGGGATCTGCTATTTTATACTGGCACGCTCTGGCCAGCCTCCTCCGACGCGGGGGCTTTGGGGCTCCGGCGCCCTGCACTCGTGCGAACCTCGACCACAAGAGCTGGCCGTGGCCGCCGCGAGACTCGATCGACTCGCGTGGTTCGGAGAGAAGGAAGAAAGTCGGGCGGCGGGGCACGCGAGTCGTCCCGTTCGTTCTCTTGCCCCTGGAGGCGTCGGCAGCCGGTGAGGTTGCGCCAAGGCAACCAAATGTTGCGCGAATGTTCTCCCTGGACTGCAACCCAATCAGGCATGCGAGCTTTTGCGTGCGGGTGCTGGGCGGGCGCGGGGGCGTTTCATTGCCCCAAAGGCTCCCCCAATCGCAGGTCTCGAGCAACGGGCGTACACTGGTCGGCTAAGCGTCGTGGGGCCTCGCACAATTAGAACGAGGGCTGTCTGGGGGGAAGGGTCCCTTACCGTACAGAAGCGATCCTCGCAACCTATTACAGGACCAGGTCCCGTCCGGCAGTGCCCGGTCTCTCGCGGTCTCACTTCCTCTTCCTCCGTGTTCACAAGTCAACGCGCTTCGTTGGTGGGTCCGCTGCGCGATTGGCTGCTGGAGAGTGGACCCGTAACGGACGCCAACCGCGTCGAACGCCGTAAAGAAAATCGGTGGTGGGAAAATGGCGCAGCCGGGCCGGCTGGTCGGCGACGCGAGCGAGATGCGCGGCCACGACGCGTCGCTGGAACACCCATGGCGCCGACACGAACACATACACGACCACGACGACAACAGGGCCGCGAGTGAGCGCGGGATGGTGGCCAGCGCCGCCACGGGGGTCCGCTACCGCCCGTCGAGTCACGCGTTTCCAGGTCCCCGGCACGGTATCCGATACGGTACGACGTTCCCGTACAACGCCGTGTTTGCGATGCACCGCACCAGTGAATCTGCTTCGCTCATTCAGTCGCCTCGACGCCCGTGGGGTCCGGAGTTCAAACGAGAACAAGGCAGCAGTCTCGATGGACAGCAGAGAAAGCGCGAACCGAGGTCGAGCCAGTACTTCGTGGACGAGCAAGATCACGCTCGTCGAGCCAGGGAGACGCTCGAGCGGCACGGACAGAGTGAAATCAAAGGAGAGATGGAACAGGACGACAAGAGGCGCGCGTCAATGCTCCCGCTGGATCGCATGGGTCAGTCAAGTGCGGGGCCATCGAGTCTCCTCTTGAAAGACAGGGGAATCCGGTTCAAGGATCAGGATGAAACCCCACCTTGGGACCTCGTGGCTGACAAAATGATCTATCAATCTCGACCGCGCGGTGGTCACCAAATCGTCTCTGATCGCCCCCCACGACTGCTCCCAGGCATCCGATCACTGCCGTCGCTCATAGAGCGAGGCATTTCCTCTTCGCCCTCGGATACCTCGCCTTCGCGCGCGAACCCATTTGAACAGACATCATCCCGACCGTCCGTACCGGCTCGTGAGAACTTGCTCCCGACCCACTACGTCAGCGACGCCCCGTTAGCTCGAGGGGACAAGCATAATCAGTCTCGAACATCCACCCTCCCAAAGGATCACTTCGGCCTCCCTTATTATACATCGCCTCCGCGAGCATTTGCAGCTTCCACGACCGATTCACCCGATCGATGGACATACCATTCACGTGAGAAGGATGGGCAGGAGGCGTTGGGTCCTCGTCTCGACCCTGGCGAAGACGCAAAGAGCCACGCGGCCACGGCGCCGCCACGCAAGAAGAAAAAGCTCCGGAAAGTGCGCATCTGCGCGACGCCAGGGTGCGACAAACTGGTCGTGGACCACGGCGTGTGCATCCGCCACGGGGTGCGTAACGAATACTGTCGATTGGATGCCCTTATCAGCCCTCTGTGGGGCATATTCATCTGATTCTACTGGTTGTGTGGCTTTCAACAGGGCGGCAAGCGTTGTAAGATTGAAGACTGCAACTGCCGCGCGCAGAACAAGGGGCTTTGCTGGAAACACGGTGCGTTACACGGCCACTAAGATCATGTTGCGTGCGGCCAGCGCCTCATCCTCAGCTGGTTTGGACTGGATGTGATGTGCAGGCGGCTACACGATCTGCCAAGTGGACGGCTGCGGGAAGCGCGCGAAATCGCGGGGCATGTGCTGGTCTCATGGCGGCGGTACGCAGTGCAAGACCGAGGGCTGTGAGAAGATCTCAGTCTCGCGTGGTGCGTGCTGGGCCCACGGCGGAGGTACACCACGAAGCGTGCTTTCTCGTCATTTCGGAATGGGTTTGTCTAACATGTGTGGCCCACGGTGATCATCAGGTAAGCGCTGCAAACTGCCCGACTGCAACAAGCCGGCGGCAATGCGCATGAACGATCTATGCAGCGAGCACTACGCGGCCTCGTGCACTGGCCGTCTGGCGATGGATCGGAACGCCTAGCGTCGTGAAGGCTGGGGAAGCTGGCGACTCAAGGGCTCTGCGTCCCGTTAGAGGTGCCGAGGGAGTTCAAATGTCCGCTTGTTTTGCACGTTCCGTCGCACGAAGACTCCCACATCCCTTCAGGGTCGTTGAAGCCCATGAGGACAAGTTGTTGATGATACAAATGGAGTCTATTGAGCGCAATAAATGGGCTCTCACGATTGGAATTTTTAGAGAAATCAACGTGGTGCCGGAGGTGGTCAGGTAGCTACGGACGTTGCGTTGGAGATGTGACGTATGAACTCTGTCGACAAGTTGGCGAGTGAGTCTGCCCTCTCGTTGTTAGCTCGGAATGGTGCGTCCATCTCCGAACATCGAGTTAGTCCGCAAGTCGTCCGTCGCGGTTCGTTATACAGACGTAGGAGGTGGCGGATCTTTCGGGGCCAGTAGTCGCGCATCTGTCGAAGGATCAGAGCACTGTTATGGACGACTTCGAGCGCTTCCCAGCAGTAATGGCTCGTAGCCCGTAGGCCGGCGAGGAGACAATCGTTCAAAGGACCAATGCGAACGATACTGTACGCCCACAATGCGAAAGAGATCTCCGTGAACCCGCCAAAATAACCCAGTTCAGGCGAGCGTCGGTGTCGCCTTGACTCATAATATGCGATCGCGAACAGTAATCTGGTCAGGTATGAGCATGAAATACGTCACCGTGGCACCAATATCACAGCTGCGACTTCCAGCCAAGCAGGCTTGATAGGACTCCGCGCTTTCGAAATCGATCTCCGCCCTCCATAGTCCGAGGCGCTGGTGGGGTGGAATGAAATGCATCGCTGGGACTGAGAAATGGCTCAGTGGTAGCCTGGATCTGGCGGGCTGGATTAAAAAACTCCTGACGCGTGTTCTTCGCGGCTGGGTCGATAGAAGTGAGCCTGTGGACGCGCATTGTGGTTATCGTGCAGTTCTTCTCGGGTGTGCACGAAGCCTTTGTAGTTCTGGAAAACTCTGTTCTTGCCCCATCGGCCTCGAAACCCTCAGCTCCACTGGATCACTTCTGCCTTCTTTTGTGTTTTGTCTGGTATAGATATTGGGGATGAGACGAATGCTACGTAGGTGGCTGTGCTCCTCGAAGCAGGTATTCCACCATCGGGACGCTGCTCTTGGGCGCTCAGTTGCCGGTGGGAGTTTGAACGATCTTGCTTACCCGTGCTGAATATTGAAGTTCCGAAAGCTTTGACCGCTGAAACAACATTATCTTCAGTGTTCTTTCAGTTGGAGATCAAATGATGGTAGAAAACAAAGACGAGAATTCACTGGTGGGGGAGTGAGTCGTGAGCGGCATGAGCGGCGGGTGGAGCTCCCGAATCAGTTTGCCCTCATATTCAGCCATGTCGAGTGAGCTTGAGTCGGGTAGACTCGAGGCTTTCAACTTCCAGAAAGTCTCAGCCATTGAGTTCGGCTGAGTATTTTGTACACCAGCAATCGATAACGTTCGCACGGAGCGAAGAGAGCATTCTGCTGTTCTAATCGAGTTGTGAATTTCTCGAATGCCAGGTTTAGGCATTCCATCCACTCTGTGTTCGAACCTCAATCACATATATTTCTGATAATTCAGCCTTGACGGCGCGTACCACCGCGGGCGACGATGCGGTGAGTAGCGTGACACGCTGTCGCCTAGTTCACTTGCGTGTATCGCCCACGAGCGCCCCAAGAACGTCTCTCTGATGACATTCGAGTATGTGTCTAAAGCCAAACCACAAGCATATACACACACTCAATCGAGGGTGAAACACCAATGTGACCATTACTTTCTGAAATTGTATCACTGCCACGACTCGTACAGGGCACGCGTATCCACGCCACCTCGTCGACCAGTGGGGGCGTTCGGCATGGTCGCGCGGAACGCAGCGTAGTGCTCTGTGCAGTAGTCGTCCATGCGTAGCGCTGCCGGCTTTTGACAGTCCGGGAGCTTGCAGCGCTTTCCTGTTGGATAAAAGAAACTGTGAGAATTCTACCATTTCATATCCACAACATTGTTACCCATCCGAAAGCACCGTACCTCCGCCATGCGCCCAACAGCGGCCTCGAGACACCGCGATCTTCTCGCAGCCTTCAGTCTTACACTGCGTGCCGCCGCCGTGAGACCAGCACATGCCGCGCGACTTGGCCCGCTTGTCGCAGCCGTCCACTTGGCAAATCGTGTACCCGCCTAGAAAACCAAATTCGAGAATGTAAGCACTTGTTGAGGTCTCAAAAGTTATTAATGAAGAGAGAAGCAACACACCGTGCTTCCAGCAGAGCCCCTTGTTTTGCGCACGACAGTCGCAGCCTTCGACGTTGCAGCGCTTGCCACCCTGATCAAAATATATTGGAACAGAAAAGTCAAAAACGGAAAACTCATCCCCGCAAATCAACAGGTTCAACTCACGCCGTGGCGGATACACACGCCGTGGTCCACGACCAGCTTGTCGCAGCCTGGCGTCGTGCAAATCCGGACTTTCCGCTTCTTCTTCTTGCGCGGCGGCGCGGCCGAGTCCGATGCGACGGCGTCAGGTGCGGCGTCCGTTTGATTTTTCTGGCGGCTTTCTCCTTCCTCTGAGGAGGCCACTGAACTCTGGGGCAGCGAACCCGTCGATAGAGATCGCGCGTCGGCGGTGCGCGTCGAGAAAGATCTGACCTGCGACGTTGCGCGGCTTGGCGACTCAACGGATCGTGCGCGATCGCGTGGCGACTCGTACGAGGTGGAGCGCAGCTGGGAGACACTGGGGTGAACGCTCTCACGCGTCGCGTACTCAGACACCGAGATGTCGGATGCTACGCGCGCTAACGCAGCGACGGATGACCGCGCTCGTTCCTGGGAAGAACTGCGGTCTCTCGAATACCGGTAGGCTACTTCGCTCGCGGGCGAATCACTGCGTCGCTCTGTGAGGGAAGGCAGTCTACGGAGACCGGGGAGCGATGCGGGCTGCTGGTAGCCGGACGAGCCCAGACTGTGACCTTCATGCGGTCCGGAAGCGCGCGAAGCGTCCACGTCGCCCACGGAGAAGCGCGAACGAAACTCGTCGCGCGCGAAATGGTCGTCTTGCCGGTCACTGTCTCGCCGCCACGGCGCGCCCCGGTCGTGGTGGTCGACCGGGAAAGAGGACCGCTGGAGAAGGGAGCCCAGCGAGGGCATCCGCCCGCTCGGCGCCATCTCACGCTGCTGATAGGCGTCTCCGCTCTCTCTCCAGGCGTGTGGATCCGCAGTTTGTCGTCCGTGGTCGGAGTGTCGCTCTTGCTGCTGCTCGTGCGCGTGGTACTGGACCGCGCTGCGTGGCGCGTCGTCGTCATCGCGTCGCCCGTGGAGCGCGAACCGTTTCGCTTCGCTGTCGTCCGGCCACGCGCGTCGCTCGTGTTGCTGTACTGCGCGGTGGTGGCTGTACAGGCCGCGTGCTCGCTCACTGGGGGCGGCCACGGCCGAGTACGGGAACGAGCTCCCGTAGCGGAGACCGAGCGGCGCCGGTGGGGGCAGTGTGCGGTGGCTCCGCTCGGCGGGGGCATCGGTGTAGCTACTGCTTCGCGCGGGCGGCCCGCGGTCCTCAAGCCAGTCCGACGCCACGGCGGACGCGGCGCCCTGGCGCGCGTCTTCGGTCTTGAAGCGCCGCTCACTCATGACGACGTACGGCGCAGGGTGACACGGCGGAGCACACAGAGGACGAGCGGACGGGGCGGGCAGCGGAGCCTTCGCGGCCATGCCGAGGATGGCGCAGAGGAGGAATGCGGCGCTTGAGCTCGGTGACCGAAACTGCGAGGAGGAGGACCCGGACAGCGAGAGGGAGCGGAGCGGAGGGGAGATCAGGAGTGCCGAATGGGGGGCGAGGCGGAGAACACCAATTTTTAGCAGCCGGCCGGCACAAGAGGAACCGGGGGAGCGAACGCCGGCTGGGGGACCTCTCGCGCTAACGAAGCTATTCGTACGAGTGAGTAACCGCAGCGGGTGCCGACTGATACTATCGAGGTGGGTTGTGGGTCGTGGGCCGCCGCGGTCGGGAAGACTGTCTTGTCTTGGAGATACTATCGGAATTGGTTGTGCAAATAGAGGAGCCAACTGCTCGAGCCGCTCCGCTCCTCCCAGCTCCGCTCCGCTCCGCTGGAGCTCCCCTGGCGGACCGAAGGGGGAGATGAAAGAAAAAAACATTCTGAGGGCTTTTCGTATCGTCATCATGCGGGGTGGGGGTACGTGGAGTGTATTTTTCATTCTTTGTGTTTTTTTTTCTCCACTGGCCAAAGTGGCGAAGTGCAAAGATCCTCAGAAGGAATCAAATCGTGGCCGGAAAATATAACTGTACCCATCCCAGCTGGTTGGATCCAGAAAATTTATTTCCAAAACGTGGACAACACAAGTGACCACTCCTAGCTCAAAATATGCGAGGACGATGTACGTGGGGGTATTGTATTATAGAGGTCTGACGATTCCCTCCATTTTGATAACGCACGCTCCCGGCGTCCCAGGCTCCACGCCGCCACGATGCGAAGGTGTGCGCGCGCGATTCTGCTGCCTCAGGCTCCGGTGGCGGCCTTGCTCGTCCCATGACGATGGGCGCTTACGCTGGTGGCGGCTGCGGGGAGACCAACGCCTCGGGTCGACACGAAGACAAGTCGGGGGTTCTCGTTTGTGTAGGGCCTTCGCGGAAGAGCCGACGCTCCCGACACTGCGTGCGTGTACGAAGGGAAGGCGCTCAGAGCACTGAGGTGGGTGGTGTGCCCCATGAGCAGGTCTCGGTTCGCTGTTAGGGAACCGCACGCTGGCGGGGAATGGGGGGAAATCCGGATATTAAGAGCTGCGTGCGAGACACCGACGAGCGCGTGGAGAGGTCGCTATGCCCCCGGAAAGCGGCTGCAAAAGGAACCTTGATCTGCTCAACTGACGTACTGTGTGTGTGTGTGTGTGCGCGCGCGCGAAGTGAAGCCCAAGCGAGACAGAGGCCTTATCCGTCTAGAAGGTGAACAAGGGCAAGCGAAGAAGAGCAACCGAGCCGCCGTCAGGACGTCGATCACGGTCGGTGGGCGTTCACTGACGGCGATGACACCAGCCTTTCTGTCCATCGAACCGATGAACACCGTCAATTGTTCACGTGCATGCAGCAGCGACGACTTGACGAGGTGCCGTACTTCAACGTGTCCACCCGAGAAACCCCAAGTGCGTACGCCCCAAAAAGGGTGGTCGGTGTCTAATGCGGGAAAGGAGTACTTCGCATCGGAACTACCGCCATGGACTCTTCCACCAGCAGATGCATCCTCCGGTGAGTAAAGCTTTTGTGTTACTCACCTGTGAAGCCCCACAGAAAGTGATAACGAAGAGAGTGGGTGTTGTTGTAGCGGTGTAAGCGGCGATCCCACTAACCAGCTCGCAGCTGTCCTGATGGGAGCTTGGCAGTTGCTGCACAGAATGGAATGACTCGGATACGGTCGAAGACATTTTAGTATGCTCGAGCTGTTCCGCAAAATGCATACGGCATCGGATATTCCATCGCCGCGAGAAAGACAGCCACCAAACGACTTTGTTGTCGACGACAACGTGGTCCACGCCAGGTAAGAAGAGTACACGCGCTCTGGAATGGGATTCCCTGTCTCCGTTGATGCGGGTATCGTGTGAGACAAGACAAAACGAGAACATGATCTGACCCGTACACGCGGACGCCAATTGTGGCAATCTGCTGCTCTCAGGATCGCAGCTGAAGATCGCAGTCAAGAACTGTCCCCGGTTGCTACGGCGCTGCTCGTCCTTGACCAGATCATGATCTTCGTCTCTGATCTTTAGAGATGCGCAAAATTCGACCATCGACCCGATGGATTGTGGGTACGACATGCTCGGTGGTCGGCCACTCACCAGGGGAGCTCGCTTTCGAAGCCTCTCCGTCTCGAAATGGTATCAGCCCGGTTCTGGCTGGTCATGGCAACAATAACTAGAATGCGTGCAGGCCGGGTTGCCTCTGCTTGGCGCCCGATTTCGTTGCGTGACAGGGGGAAGTACAATCGAAGTATACGGGGGAGGGATTGCATCCTTACGGGTTCATACAGAACCCATTTCGAGGTCACGTGACGCGTGAGAGTCCACCGCTGGGTACGTTTGCATTTATTCTTGGGTCCAAACCTCAGTGCTCGCGGATCTACGCTGAAGTGAAGGTGATACGTATTCACATAGTACTGTGAATCGCCGCGTGACGCAATGATAAACGATGGCATCGCATATCGCGCGACGAAAAAATACTGATAATTGTCCTCTGTAGTTGTTTTCTGCAGATCCAGCGCGAACTCGCCCCAAGAGGTACTGAGCCCTCAGTTCCGGTTGGAGGGTCTCCCTCACGTGGATGCCAAGCACTGGGACACCAACGGCCGTCCACACAGGGAAACGACCGTCACGGATTCTTGTGGCCTCATCAGCCACAGGGTGATTGAATCAAACACCAATTCCACGAGTATCTCGGGAATGAATGGAGCTGACCCACTGGTGAGCATTCATGTGGCTACTACCCGCACTTTGGCTTCATGGGTAGATTCTAGTGCGACTGAGTCCACTCGCTGGACAGATTCAGAAGCATGACAGCTTCCATCACAAGGCACGACGTATACGCCATGCACCCAAGCACCTACGAGTCAGTGGTGAAATCCACATGTGCCCACCTAATGCCAAACGAGCCCATCAACACCATTGAGCGACTCTTGGTCGCCTGATACTCGATCGGGTGGCTCCACCCCGTCCGGACTTGGGTCCACAAACCGTCGGACCGGCGTTGAAGCCGTCACGACTGCTCCGCGAGGGCCCCCTTGCACCAACACCACCGCAGTGCTGAAACTCGCCCGACTCGTTCCGAACTGTTTCTTCGGTCCTCTCCTCGCGTCGCATTCCCTCCTGCGTCGTTGACGTGTTGACACGCGATCTTCTCGGTGGATGCGATATTCCCGTTCAATTGCGTATCACCTTCTTGTGGTGCATCACGATGTATCTCACCTTGTTCTAGCATCTTGGGCGGACCCTAATCATCCACGATGTCTGAGTCCATTGCCTTCCTGGTCGCTGATTGGCTCGCGAGTATCTCTGGAAACATGAGTCGGTTCCGGCCCTCCCAGTTCCAGTCGGTTGTTCGCTGTGGGCGGCCCGAGCGAAGCCACGCCGGTGGCCGCATGAGATATGCCGGCCGGCGGGTGATGGAATCAACCGAGCGAGCGTGACTTTGGGCTCCCCCCCCCCCCACACCCTTCCCCACCGGCCCATGCCGGAGAGTCACACGCGACGCCGGCGGCCGAGCGATTTGTTTTTTTTTGGCTTTTCGTATCTCATTAGCGGTGGGCTTAAGTGAGACCGAGGCGCGAACCCACCGCCCCAGCTCCCCTTTCTTCCTCTCGGCGACGGGCTCACCACTTCTTCCCGCACTTTTCGCGCGACGGTCTCACGTACTGACGAGACAACAGGCCGAGACGCACAGCGATGGCGGACTCGGACTCCAACGTGACGAGCGCCTCGACGCTGGACGCGATGGACGCCGCGGTCGCGATCACGTCGCGCAGCATCCGCGACCCGGCGCAGGGTGTGTACGAGTACTTGGAGGAGCGCCACGAGGAGCAGGGGCTCCGCCAGGGCTGCTACTTGTTCCCGATGCGGCTCTCTGGGTGGATCCTGCGGCGCGAGGGGCTGCTGACCAAGTCGTACAAGCGCCGCTTCTGCGTGTTCGACCCACTCCACGACGAACTCGCGCTTTACCGGAACGACGACACGAGCCGCGAGACCGGCCGTGTGCTGCGACGGCTCGTGACCACGCGCGTGGACATGACGATCGAGAACGGCGTCGGCGAGCTGCGCTTCACGGGCTACGAGCGCGAGAAGGAGCTGTACAAGGCCGAGTCTGAGCGGATCGCGTCGCGCCGCGTCGCAGCCGGCGGAACGAGCGCGCTGCGGCTCCCCGGGGAGCAGCAAAAGTTTTATCGACCTCAGCACGAGCAGCTGCGCGCAGTGTCGGTCAAAGCCACGACGGTGTGGGGCCACTGCCTACGCCACCACATGAAGAATTACCGAAGACGGAAACGCATGATCCGACTTGCAGAACTGGAAGCGCTGGAGCGATGGGATCTGATAGAAGAGGAGTTGCTGTACGAAGAAGAAGAGGACGAAGACGAGTTTGGTGGCAACAACGAGGATTTCGGCGTCGACCCCGAGTTTGTGTTCAAGGAAGTTCGGAAAGACCCGCTTGATGCGCGAAGAGGCAAGCGCATCGAGGTGCCGCAGCTCGTGTTTGACGGTGAAGGCGATCTGCGGATCACGCAAACGTGCGATTTCTCGTCGCTTGCTGGTGCGCGGGCGGGCGAGGCGATGAAGTCGAAGAACTCGAAGAAGGAGAACCCGTATCCGCTCGTAGATACCGTCGGTGCTCTTCGAGGTGGCGCATATCGAGACCGCGACCACAGCAAAGTGTCGTCGCTGCCCGAGATCAAAGAAAGCGTCGCGCTGTGGAAAGCGCCATCGGCAAACGATTTGCTCCTCCTTTCAGGCCACTCCAGCACGAGCGGCGAGCTCACTCACAGCTCATCCTCAATCTGGGAAGACGAGGTCATCCTCGCATATCGTGTCGCCTTTGACTCGGTCAAGCGCACGCGCTTGCTGTCCAGCGGCTCGTACGGCGAAGTGTGGCTCGCGCAGTACCGCGGAACGCAAACCGTCGCGGTCAAGTGCCTCAAGCAGACGATCGACCGCAAACGCCAGCAGATTCGCGACTTTGCGCGCGAGATTCGGTTGCTGAGCAAGCTCGACCACACGCGCATCATTGCCTTCATGGGCGTTGCGTGGACGATGGAGAGCGACGTGCAAATGCTGATGGAGTTTATGCCGTACGGAGATCTGCGCACCTACTTTGGCTACTTGAGCACACAAAAGCCCAAACCGCGGCGATACCCTGCCGGAGAAGAACCAGAGCTTGTGTGGACTCCGCAGCAATGGCGCATCGCTGTGGACATCATCGAAGGACTCGTGTACCTCCATTCGCTCAACGCTCCGCTCGTGCACTGCGATCTCAAGTCGCGCAACTTGCTACTCGACGTCGACGTTCGCGTCAAGATCGCCGACTTTGGCATCGCTCGCTTCGCGGAGAACGAGGACAGTGAAGATGAGGACACAGACAGCGTCTTGAACATGGAGAGCGGGAGTAGCGGTGGCAGCAGCAGTTTGCCGCTCACTCTCCACGCGACGACGCAGCGCGCGATGCGCGGTACGGGCCGCTGGATCGCGCCGGAACTGCTCGCCGGTGGCGGGGAGTTCTCGCCCGCGATCGACGTGTACTCGTTCGGCGTGGTGCTCACGGAGATCGACACGTTTGAGCTGCCGTTCTACTCGCAGATGCTCAACCGGGACGGCGAAGAGATGGACGAGACCGTGCTTTTGCACCACATCATGGCCGACGGCTGGACGCCCAAGTTCTCCAAGACCTGTCCCGACGAGGTGCGCACGATCGCGCAGCAGTGCATGGCGTTCGATCCGGCGGACCGCCCCAGCTCGCTAGACGTGGCGCACCGACTGCGCAAGGCCATGGCCAAGGCCGTCGGCAAGTGAGACCGATGCTGACGTACACTTTTGAAGTTTCTCTACACGACCGTATTTAGGCTAGCTTAGCTGAAGTAATTAACTCCTCCAAGTGCATTGAGACGCGACAGCACTTGGGTTCTTGACTGGAACCGTAATTTACAGCCTGGAATCCACAAGATTTTGTGTTGCGAGCGTACAGCGGCGTACGCTCCCGGAAATAAACGGAAATAAATGACCCAGAACCACACGATCCGCGAAAGAAACGGGATACGTGACGCAACCCACCTTGTGGCTTTATCGTTCTCTTTTTGTTGTTGTTTTTGTGTTTTTGTTGGTTTCTGTCGCAGTCACCCACTTTCCATTTTGGATCCAACCAAACACCCCCAAGACCAACGGAAGGAAGATGGCGACCGAGGCCGAGCTCACGGCGCTGATCGTGGCCAAGGGCGACGAGATCCGCGCGCTCAAGGCGGCCAAGGACGCGGCCGACAAGCCGGCGCTGGACGCGGCCGTGGCGGCGCTGCTGGCGCTCAAGGCGCAGTTCAAGGAGGCCACGGGCAAGGACTACGGCCCGCCGCCCAAGCCCAAGGCCGAGAAGAAGCCCAAGGCCGAGGCGCCCAAGCCCTCGGCCAAGGCCGCGGAGGGAAACGGCGAGGAGGAGAAGAAGTCCAAGAAGGAGCTCAACAAGGAGCGCAAGAAGGCCGCCAAGGCCGCGCTCAAGAGCGGCGAGCCCGCCCCGGAGGCTGCCAAGGCCGCGGCTGAGCCCGCCAAGGAGGAGAAGAAGGCAGCCAAGGCGGCCAAGCCCACCAAGGAGGAGAAGAAGGCGGCGGCCGCGCCCGTGGCGGCTGTGACCGGCCCCGTGGGCCGCGCGCTCGCGCCGCCGTCAGCCGAGCAGGACGCGACGGTCGTGTTTTCCAGCGCGTCGCCGGCGCTGCCGCTCGCGTCGTACGTGGTCGCGGCGCTCACCAAGCAGACCAAGGTCTTCCAGAACCAGATCGAGGAGAAGACGATCGAGCCGACGCTCGTGTTCCCGAACGGCGACGTCGTGTCGGGCGACTTTGCGGTCGCGCGCTTCCTCGCGCGCACCAAGGCGCCGACGCTCGGGCTCTTTGGCCCGGACAACAACGCCGTCGCGGCCGCGCAGATCGACTCGTGGCTCGACTTTGCGCTCTCGCGGCTCCAGGACGCGAGCAGTGCGAGCGTGGCCAAGGGCCTCGCGTTCCTCGACGTTGTGCTCAAGACGCGCACGTTCCTCGTCGGCTACGCGCTCTCGCTCGCGGATATCGCCGTGTGGTCGCGCATCGCCGCGCTCCAGCTCAACGTCGAGACCTACGCCAACGTCTCGCGCTGGCTCCAGTTCCTCAACTCGCAGGACCTGTTTGCCGGTGCGGCCACGGCGCTCAAGGCCATCAAGCCGTTCATCGTCGCGAAGAAGCAGAAGGTGCAGGGCGGCGACCAGAAGCCCGCCAAGGGATCCAACACCGAGTCGCAGAAGGGCAAGAACATTGGAAGCTGCCCGCCGCTCAAGGGCGCCGTCGAGGGCCAGGTCGTCACGCGCTTCCCGCCGGAGCCGAGTGGATACCTCCACATCGGACACTTGAAGGCGTGTCTGCTCAACAACTTCTACGCGCGTCACTATAACGGCAAGCTCATCGTGCGCTTTGACGACACGAACCCGTCGAAGGAGAAGGACGAGTTCGAGCAGAGCATCCTGTCGGATCTTAAGCGCCTTGACATTGTGCCCGACCAGGTGACGTACACGTCGGACAGCTTCCCGAAGATCATCGATCTCGCGCGCAAGATGCTCCGCGAGGGTACTGCCTACATGGACAACACTGATCAGGAGCAGATGCGTGCGGAGCGCATGGACGGCATTGAGTCCAAGTGCCGCAACCAGGACGCCAAGACCAACCTGGACCTGTTCGAGAAGATGCTCAAGAACGACCCCGAGGCGGCCGGCTACTGCATGCGTGCTAAGATCGACATGCAGGCCAAGAACAAGACGCTCCGTGACCCGGTGTTCTTCCGCTCGAACCCGACGCCGCACCACCGCACTGGCACCAAGTACTGCGCCTACCCGACCTACGACTTGGCCTGCCCGATCGTCGACTCGCTTGAGGGTGTGACGCACGCGCTTCGTACGACGGAGTACAACGACCGTGACGAGCAGTACCAGTGGGTGCTCAAGGCTCTTGGCCTCCGCATCGTCCACATCCACGGTTTTGCGCGTATGAACTTTGTGCACTCGGTGCTCTCGAAGCGTAAGCTGCAGTGGTTCGTTGACAACGGCCACGTCGAGGGCTGGAACGACCCGCGTTTCCCGACCATCCAGGGTGTGCTGCGTCGTGGTGTGCAGGTGTCGGCGCTGCGTGAGTTCATTGTGAGCCAGGGTGCGTCGCGTCGCATCACGGACATGGAGTGGGACAAGTTCTGGACACTCAACAAGCGTGTTGTGGACCCGGTCGCGTACCGCTACTACGCGCTGAACAAGGAGAACACTGTTCCGCTCCTACTCACGAACGTCTCGTCGGATGTTGTCGGTCTGCCTGTTGCTCGCCACCCGAAGGACCCGGCCCTCGGGAACAAGATCATGCGCTTCTCGAACAAGCTGCTCCTCGAGCGCGACGATGCCAACCTTTTCAACGTCGACGAGGAGGTGACTCTGATGCGCCACGGCAACATCATTATCCGCAAGATCAACAAGGCCGCGGACGGATCCGTGACCAGCGTCGAGGCTGAGAACCACCCGGAGGGCGACTTCAAGAAGACCAAGCTCAAGATCACGTGGCTCGCGGACGTGCCTGACCTCGTGGACTGTGTGCTCGTGGAGTTCGACCACTTGATCTCGAAGCCGAAGCTCGAGGAGGGTGACAACTTCCACGACCACCTGACGCCGGTCACGCGCGCCGAGATGCACGCGATCGGTGACCATGAGCTGCGTAACGCCAAGGTGAACGATGTCGTGCAGCTTGAGCGCCGTGGTTTCTTCCGCGTGGACCAGCCGTACATCTCCAAGGAGAAGCCGCTTGTGCTCTTCATGGTCCCGGACGGCAAGGCCAAGGCCATGTCGACGCTCTCGACCAACCTGGCCCACCGTTAAACACCACACTCGCATCCAGTACTCACAGCCTACGTCTTAGAACGTCACCTCACGGATGTGTATGACGCACATCAATGATGCATGAATACAAGTTGGAGCTATTTCATCTCTGATTGCTTTTGACACACACGTTGACTCTGTCTCTCTTTCAGTCTACTGAGAGGGGTGGGATGGGCTTTGGCCTGGCCAAACACAATGTGCTCCTTACCAACAGCCGAGTACTGATCTCTACGACATCCGCAACTGGTAGTCGCCGTTCTGTGTGATGTATCGCACCCACGGCAGCGCCTGGTAGCCGCTCTTCTCCATGATCTTGAGGTAGCGCACCTGGATGCCCGACACCGTGAAGTAGGGAATCTCAAACTTGACCTGGATCGGCGCCTTCCAGTCTTCAGATTCTTCGTTGTTGACCGACGGCAGACCGAAGTGCGCGCGCATGAGGTACTCGCGCTGACCATAAAACTGCTTGATGGACCATACGATCGCGTCGCGGTCGGGCACGTACGCGACCGTGCCGATGCTGGCCTTGAAGCTCGGCGTATCGACATCCGGCGGCACGGGGATGACGATTTCGACGTTGTTGGCCATCGAGCGGCTCTTGTACTGGCTCTTGGCCTTCACCATGTACTCGATACGGCTTCGCGAGTGGGATTCCACAACAGCCTCGACCCAGATGAGCGGCTTCACGTGGGTCGCCAAGCGGTACGTCATGAGGTCAAACTCGCCGTCCGGCGGAATGAACGAGATCGTTCGGTCCGTCTCAAAGCGTGCAAGACGCACACACTGGTGGAACTTGATGTCCTCCATCTCAACGCTCTTGAGCTGCTTGCCCTTGGCCGCTGTTCGGCCCGTGGCCTCGAAGAGAGCCTTGTCGTTGAGGCCAAGCTTCAGTTCGGGCATGCCCGAGAGCAGCGAGC
Organism: Pythium rhizo-oryzae; assembly: GCA_027475725.1. Lineage (NCBI taxonomy): Eukaryota > Oomycota > Peronosporomycetes > Pythiales > Pythiaceae > Pythium > Pythium rhizo-oryzae. The sequence continues at coordinate 66,855 of JAMFLL010000096.1, forward strand.
GCATCTTGATGGCACCTAGAATCTCCGAGTGCAGCACGGTGCCGTTGCTCGACACCAGCAGGTTGAGCTTCTCGACAACGTCCAGGAAGATCTCGTTCTTGCGGTGCTTAATGCCTTCGCTACGCCACGAGACGGCGTTCGTGAGCGCCGTCGGCGGACGCGGTGCCGACTCAAGGCGGTAACCTTCTTGCGTAATGTACTCGCGCAGGATGCGGGACTCGGTCGCCTGCGGGTAGCCGTGATCCATGGTCTCATCCAGCAGCTCGAAGATGATCACAAAGTTGTCGCGGATGCTCTCCTCCTCCAGCTCGCCAAAGTAATCTTGGAAGACCTGTGATCCACAGACATAAGCGCCATTGAGTCCCACAGGATCGAAAAACGCAGGCGCCAAAAATGCGCAATCACTGTTCGTCGCACCTGGCAGATGCGGTTGAGGTACATGATCATGAGCGCGACGTTCGAGTTGACCTTGGTCACCGTCATCAAGTACAGGTTGTTGTGCTGTTATATCACAATCCACACACGCGTCATGTGAGTACGAGCGCCCGACAAATACGATATTAGGAGCTGTTCGCGCTTGAGCGAGCAGCTCAAGCGCCGCCAAACAAGCTCACCTTGACGTAGACGAACGTGAAGCCATCCTCCGTAAACACGGGGCGCTGCTCCGAGTCGTCCTTCTCCTGCACGTAGTGCGTGAACTTGGTCGCGGCGGCCATGGGGATGTCGCCGCGGTAGTTGCGCGAGATGATGATCTTGCCCTTGAGGTCCGTGATGAACACGGCCGAGAGCACCATCCTGACAGTAGTGACGCGATAGCGGAGAACAGGAGCGAGAGGAGAGGAGAGGAGAGGAGGGGAGGGGAGAGGAGGTGACGCGAGCGGAGGGGAGGAGCGGACCTCGAAGGAGGAGGGGAGATCAAGCGCGCGCGCGACGCCCCGTTGTCCCGCTTTACGTGCCTGGAAGCTTCCACGTCGATGACAATGCGGCCGGTGCCTTCCCCCTCACATCTGGGTATGGGTATGGGTCTAAGCACTAAACCCGGGGCAGGTCCATGAAACTGAACCCGTGGGTTCATGGGTCCATATCCGGGTTTCGGGAGAGTCAGACCAGGACTGGATCCAGAACCGGCCCGTGGCACGCCGTCGGCACGCGCCTTTCGGGGGTACGGGGTACACTTGCTGAATCGTAAACCGGGGTACAGCGTACCCTCGATGTTGATGTCGCACCTCGGCACAGGGTGAAGTTCGGGCAAAAACAAAGAAGCCAGCAACTGAAGAACCAGCAAGATCTGTGCGATGTGGAGGTGCGTACTGCTCGCGATGCGCGCACATCCAGAGGTCACTAGGGTGTTCATCTAATAGCCGTGGATCTCCTCTTTCCAGAGTGGCAAGTGCGGGCGTCGGAATCGGCTCCCAGGCGACGCGGCAGGTGCCGCCGTGCGCGGTCTTCCCACCGCGATCTTCTTCGCGTATCAACGCGTTCACGGCCTCCTCGCGACTCCACACGCTGCGCGCGCACGTGCCACGCGCGGTGCCAAGCGTGGCGCTGCCAGAGCGCGACCACAAGCGTCCGTTGGGCGCTGTCCGCGCGCGAAATACCCGTTTTGGTGGCGTTCGGTGGCATTCCCACGGCGGCCACGGCCACAGCCATGGCGGCCTGAGCGAGTTGGACGCCGAGGACGCCGAGGAGGCGCTGACACGCGAGGGCGCCAAGGCCGCGGACCGCATCACGTGGATCGGCGTGTACACCAACGTGGTGCTGAGCGCGGCCAAGGGCGTGGCCGGCGTGACGTTCCACTCGGCCGGGCTGCTCGCGGACGCCGTGCACTCGATGAGCGACCTCGTGAGCGACGCGATCACGCTCGTCGCGCTCAAGTACTGCACGCGGCCGCCGGACGCGTTCCAGCCGTACGGCTACGGCAAGTACGAGACCATCGGCGCGCTGTCCGTGTCGCTGCTGCTGGTCGGCGGCTCGCTCGGGATCATCAACCACTCGTTCGACACGCTCATGCTGCTCGTGGAGCCGGCGGCGGCGCCTAGCCTCGCGGCGCTGGACGCCAAGCTCGCGTCGCTCGCGCTGGACCCGGAGGTCGCAGAAGCCATCAAGGCGGCGATCCCGCACAGCCACGGCGGCGAACTGGAAGCGACGCACAGCCACGGCCACAGCCACGAGATCGCGCTCCACCCGGCGGCGCTCGGCATCGCTGCCGTCTCGGTGGCCGCGAAAGAGGCACTGTATCGCGCGACGATCTCGGTCGGCAAGCGCATCAACTCGAGCGTGCTCATCGCGAACGCGTGGCACCACCGGAGTGACGCGGTGACTAGTGTCGTGGCTATGGGCGGCATCGGGCTGAGTCTTATAGGTCTTCCAATGTTTGACCCTATCGCGGGCATGCTCGTGGGAGGTATCATCCTCAAAATGGGCGGAGAGATCGGCTGGGATGCGATCAAAGATCTCTGCGACGCGCAGCTGCCCGCCAAGACTGTCCACAAGCTCACCCACGCCACGCAGTCGGTCGTGGAAGCCAGCGAAGGCGAGATTGTGGCCGTGCGCCAGCTGCGAAGCCGCAAGATCGGCCGTCGTCTCCACGTGGACTTGACGCTAGTCATGCGCGACGGCGAGCAAGCGGTGTCCTTTGAACGAGCCTGTGAGTGGAAGCAGCGCGTGAAGGATGCCATCCAGCGGGACGTGCCACGAGTCAAGGACATTGTGGTGGAGCTGGCGACGACCTCGCAGGCCTCGTCGACAGTATTTGGGTACAACCACGACATCGACATGCACAGCCAGCAACATTTCCAGAGCCACGCTCACGCTCATGCCCACAGCCACAGTCACAGCCACGGTAGCAGCCACGGTCACAGCCACACACCATAGATGGATCACGGATGCCGAAGCGACAGGTAGCCGTATTGTCTTGGTCCGCACCGAGAGGCAATTTTGATTCCCAGCACTTCTCCATAACATACCGAATACCATGGTCAAATTATAAGGTTTTGGATGCACGCGAACCTGTGTCTGCTTGCGCGGGACTGTGAAGCTCGTCGTGTCGCCTCGGTTGTGTTGAACAAATGCAGAAGAAGATGGAACGCTAGGACCTGCAGGTTCTCTGCAAGCAATATACAAAGTGTAACGATTTCTTTATGTGACCTACTACTAGTAGGATGCTAGACATCAGAAATACCTCTGTCAGCTACCCTGCTACCCTGCGGTGGTGTGCTAGGTATCTCGGGCGCGTTTGCTCTGGGCGGCTATCCGATCTTCTGCGTGTTATAGTTGCAAACTAAGGTGGGGTAGCAGTTGCAGCGTGGGTCGCAAGTGGCTTGTCGGGTGGAAGATGTCCGTTGGAAGATGTGCTTTGAGAGCCCGGTCGATGGGACCCCAATCATTTGTTGGGGTGTTGGTCGTTCTCGTGTCCATGGCCGCGTTGGCGAGCCAGTCGGCCATCGTGTTCCCCGAGCGGAGTGTGTGACGGAGCTGCGCTGCTGGAAGGGCACGTAGGGCCCTCCGGATCTGGCGTGATGCTCTGCTTGTGTCGGGCCGCTTGCTGCGCATGTGGCCGACTGCTTGCTGCGCATGTGGCCGGCTGCTTGGCCAAGGGGTAGTGTCTAATACAGATCACCGCCAGGTCTGGTCTCGTGTTTTGGTCACCAGACCTAGACGTTACCTACCAAGAAAAAAAAGCGAGACCCACAGAAG
>JAMFLL010000097.1:0-70290 GCA_027475725.1 Pythium rhizo-oryzae
ACTCTGATTCCTCCTTCAACATCCACTTCAACATTCACTCTTTTAGGGTGTGTCCAAAATGGGAACGGAACAGTATCTGTCCCGTAAAAAACATAACCGCACAGTGACCCAGGCGTTGGCAAACATGTAGTTGGACGTCGTGAACTTGACCACATCCGTGTCGAGCAGCGGACCCGAGAACGTGGGATGCTGGAACCAGTCAACGCTCACGAGCTGACCCTGCTTCTCGCCCGAGCACTTGAACACGTAGTTGATGCCGCCCGGCTGCATGTAGGATCCGTTCGGGCCGGCAAACCCAGCGGCGCAACCCAGCACGGCCTGCGACGCCAAGAACTTCTTCACACTCGCACCGTCGGTCTCGACGACCATGAGCGTGTTTCCGAAGGGGGACCACGCGATGAGGTCGCCCAGCGTGAAGGGGCCCGCCGGGTAAACCTTGTCGCTCCGGATCACTCCGCCATTGATAAGCGCAATGTCGGCAAAGTCGCGGCCGTACAGGTGAAGAGCAGCATCGGCAAACACAGCACCAACCGCACAGTCGCTCGTGCGCACTACCTTTTGCTGGAGGTCGAACGGCGCGCAGAGCGTGCCAACAACGCGCTTCGAAAGCTCGGCGATGGTCGTGTTGTACTTGGCGATCACTCTCTCAAAGTCCGGGTCCGTGGGCAGTTCCTCGCGGATCGGGATGAGCTTGTGGTCCATACGCAGCGCCGGCGCCGTGTTGGTAGAGTCGGCCGCAAAGTACTCGATGCGCGAGGACCACACCGTGCGGAAGTCCAGGTCCGCCTTGAGGTACGGCGTGCCAAAGTTGGTCTGCAGCATGGCGGCGTGGTCGTGGCCCGCGTAGATGAGGTCGACGCCCTTGACTTCCTTGGAGAACTGGTTGTCAGCCGCGAGCTCCTGGTGCGTCAGTGCAATGACGAGGTCCACTTTGTCCACCTCGCGGAGCTGCTTGACCTGCTTTTTCGCAGCCTCGATTGGGTCCGTCCAGTAGAGCCGCTCCCCGGGCATCTTCATGTCGTACATCACGCCGAAGAAGCCAATCTTGATCTTGCCAAACACCGGATCCGACAGCGTCTTGGTCGTGCGCGCCACGGTGCCGCGCAGCAGCGAGCCGGTCGCGTACTCGTAGCAGTTGGCGTTGAGCCACGGGAAGTTGCTGGCGCGCGAGACGTTCAGGAACGCGTCGACGCCAAAGTCGAATTCGTGGTTGCCCAGGCACGCGACGTCTACGGTCAGCGCGTTGTGTGCGTCGACCATCTGCATGCCCTTGAACTGGAGCGACCAGAGCGACGGTGACATGGTGTCGCCCGCGAAGATCACGAGACTGTTGCGGTTCTTGGCGCGCATGTCCTTGACGATCGGGATCACGCGCGACGGGCCGCCGGCCTTGAGCCCGTTGACGTCGTCCTGGAGCATCTCGTAGACGTCGTTGAAGCCGACGATGTCGACCACAGCCGTGACGTTCCGCGCGGCGCTGGCGACTGTGGCAGCCGACAGCAGCGCCAACACGGCGAAGACGCTGCGGAAGATCTTCATGGAGCGGAGGCGAGTGAACCAGTGGCGCGAGTCCGAGCTGGGGACTGGGATCCCGGGGGTCCAAGTGACACCGTGGGGGTACTTGTGAGACTGTGGCGCCCGATCACTCGATTGAGGCGCCATCGCCATCAACAGGCTGTCCCTTTAGGTCACGCAAGCAGCCGCATACACGTCACTTGTAGACTCGTGCATGGGATTCATGTGGCCAAGCTGGCACCCTTCAATGAATCATGGTATCCGTTAAATCCGTACATTTGGCATCCACAGCTTGAATAAGTGTGGGATCTATGTCGAATACACTAACCTACGGTATCATTCGGTTAGTATGGCGGGAAGGTGGATGGTACGGTGGCGGGAAGCGAAGGGTCCCGTGAGCAGCGCGGTGACGACGCTGGGACAACCCTACCGACTCTCTTCCAGTCTTAGAGGCCTCAGGATCTCACCCATGTCGGCGCTCAATCGCTAATTGGCGACACATAACACGGTGAAAATCGCTGCTCTTGATTTGCCTGCCTCAGTATGCGTAGCGTTCGTTGTACGAGTTCAGATCGAACGCCGTGTCGTCCTGGAGCACGTACACCCACAAACACTTAGACACTCTCCGCGAATATGCTTCCCCCCCCCCCACCTTGGAGTGTACCTCGACGTTGGGCAGGTCCACGCGGGTGCCGCCGGCCACCAAGTGTCGGTAAACGTGCGGTTGCAGGCACTTGGCGGCCTTGTGGGCCGGGTTCTCGCGCATCACTTTGTCGTATACGTGCTTCAGATCCGGATAATGCCTCGTGAGGAACTCCACACACCGCATGGAGCCGTTCTCGGACGCGACGTGGAGCACCGAGTAGCCCTAACAAACCTCTTCCCACTTAGTGCCAGGTAAACAAAACCATTGTGGACCGGGACAGACTAACGTACGTTGCCAGCGAGCTTGGTGAAATCGGCTTTCTTGGCGCTGTGGAGACACTCGAGAACCTCTACGTTGTCGACCGAGGCCGCGAGATGCAGCGGAGTGTAGCCGAGTCGCGAGCCGGATTCGTCGACGCTGACGCCGAGCGTTAGGAACACGTCGAGCACAGCCACGTGGTTGTACGCGGCGGCGATGTGGACGGCCGACCAGCCCTTCGCGTTCTCAATCACCGCGCGGCCCTTGACTTGGCAGAGGATATTGACCACGGACGCGCGCCCGAAAGACGCCGCGAGGGTCAACATGGTCTCACCCTAGGAATCGTCATACATTAACTAAGTGCACACGCGTCACATATATCTCAGAAGGACACCCACATACATAGTCGTCCTTGGCGTTGATCTCTTGTGGCAGCGAGTACGACAGCATGAGCTGCCGCGCCGTGGCCCACGGCTGCCGCCTCTCCACTGCGACACAGGCCTTCTCGAACGCACCCCAGAACTGCTCCTGGCGGAAGAAGCGGCCGAACCGCGTCTGGAACGTTGCCTCGACGCGTTCGCTGGACGTGCCGACCGCGAGCGTGTCGCCCACGAGCAGCCGCCGCCGCGCCTCCAGTTGTGCACGCTCCTCGGGGCTCATGACCTCGACCGTAATCACTCAGTTTGACTGGATCAGAGAACGCCGTGATGCCCCCACTTCTGAGGGGCGAAGAAATGATATTCTCGGCCACTTCTTGCCACTCGGTGGTCGGCTTCTCTCATCTTTCTGAGTGTGAGGCGTGGCTATATTTGGGTATGGCATCTGAGGAAGCCCATGGGAACATGCGATTGGGATCCCTCTTTTCATGACGGCCACGGTGTGTTTATGCGTTCATTCTTTTTGTGGATCTCTAAGGAGCACAGGAGGAGTGTGGTGTCATTACCTTTTGGCGCCCGGAACGAGTCCATTCGACCAGTATGAGCAGCGCGCTCCGCTCGCGTGCCCCACCGACGTCGGCGATGCGGCATCCGCCAGCGTCGACAGCCTCGCGGAAATCCAGCGACGTCGAAAACCAAGTGACGCCCTTTTACCTGGACGACGGCACCGACGACCACGAAGAGATCCGTCGGCGGCGGTACTCGAGCTCGGCGTCCTCGAGCTCTGACTCGGACTACTCCCGCAGGCGCGGAGGCGGAGGCAGTCGCGGCCGTGGCGGTGGCCGACAGAGCGCCCGACGCCCACACGCGCGTTCGTATCACGAGAAAGAGAGCGAGTGGGAAAAGGCGAGCAGCGGCCGCGCCGAGGACGAAGACTCCCCCGACCATACGAGTGACTCGGACAGCAGCAGCCACAAGCAGTCGCCGTCTAGCAGACCGACGACCGAGCGCAAGACCCAGCGCCAGGAGCAACCCGAGTCGCCCCGCCGTGCGACCGCGCGCAAGAAGACCCAGCAGTCCGAGTCCGAGTCTGACAGCGAGGAGGAAGAGGAGGGCGAAGCGAATGAGGAGGAACTCCGCAAGGACAGTGTGGCCTCGACCGCCACTACAGCCACTCACGGCGTACCATCCACAGCCAGCGCGCCGTCAACGCCGCGGACGCCGTTGTCAGCGAGCGAGCTCGCGAGCCTCTCGAAGCTCGCGGTGTTTCCTGGCTCCGAGAACCAACTGCTGCAGGCCCACGTGCGGCGCGTCAAGACGCTACTCCACTCGCAGTTCCACTTTTACATCAACGACCAGCTCGTGCTCATGGCCGAGAAGCAGCCCAAGAGCCGCACGCCCAACTACTACCTGTTCGACATGACGCGCGCGGCCGCGGGCGTTTCGACGCGGCTCACCAAGAAGAGCGGCAACTACATTGGCAAGCTGCGGTCCAACTTCACAAACAAAAAGAGCGTGCTCATCGGGAACCAAAGCCGCAAGACCGAGCTCGCGGCCGTGCTCTTCAGCGGCAACGTGAGCAGCTCGGAACCGCGGCGCCTGGTCGTCGTACTGCCGCCGCTGAACGCCAAGCGGCAGGAAGTCGACGGACTCGCGGTCGGCGACGAGCCCGACATCTTCTCGGTGCTCGCAGAGCACTACAAGACGCTCAAGAAGCAGAAGCAGCTCAACGTGAGCCAGCACCACGTGCAGGTCTTTGAGAACAAGCAGCCCGTGTTCGAAAACGGCTTCTACCGGCTCAACTTCCACGGCCGCGTGTCCGTGCCGTCGATCAAGAACTTCCAGCTCGTGCGCACGAACGACGGCGCGCTGGCGTCCCCCGCGTCGACGGTTGTGGCCAAGACGGCGCCGCCGCCGCCCTCGGCGCCTCCGGGCTCGCTGCTCGCGGCGCGCGAAGACGGCGCGACCGTGTACTTGCAGTTTGGCAAAGTGGACGAGAACAAGTTCCACCTGGACTTCCGCGCGCCGGTCACGCCGATCCAGGCGTTCGCGATCGCGCTTGCGCAGTTTAATCTATGAGCGGCCACGCCCAGGGAGCCGGCGCGTTGAGACGACCGCGAGTCTCACTAATGTATGTGCACCTCTTTTTTTTTTCTCTTTCTCCCATGCATGCGCGCGTGTGAACCCAGAGGAGTGTGATTTGTGATGAGACGCGAGGAGGCCGAGAGCGGGGCTCTTGGCTGGCTGCATCAGAGTTCGCGGCCTGGCGATCCAGGATGAGCGCCAGTTTGAATATCCCCACCAACCGCTCAAGTTGTCACCTCGTTGTGGCCACAGGAAGCGTGAGTGCGAAGCTCACGAGCTCCGTAAACATGCGTGTCTCCCTCGTCCTCGCCGCCGCCGTGTGGGCGGTCTCGGTGTTTGTGACGGCCTCGGCGGCCGACGCGGACGTTGCGATCGTCCACGTGCGCACCAACCTCTTCTCGCACGACCAGCCCGTGGCCACAACGTCGGGCGCTGTGTCACGTGCCGGGTTTCCACGTCGGAAGCCGCGTCCGGACGACGTACCGACGCCGAATCGGCCTCCAGTCCAGGACGGTCCTGGTGGTGACGGCGACGGCGTGTCCGTTTCCACGCCGCATCCAGCGCCCTACACACTGGATGGGGACGGTGGGTCCGATGGGGACGGTGGGTCCGTGTCAACACCGCGGCCAACCTTCGATACGCTCGACGGCGGTCCGGAACCGGCGACGACGACAAGAGAGCCGAAGACGATCGCACCGCCAGACACGAACGCGCGGACCGAGCCTTCCCCAGGGACGACACGTCCTTTTCCGGTAGCGTCGAGCAGCTCCACGCCGGCGTCGCCTCCTTTGCCGCCGGCATCGAGCGCTACCGGTGTGCGACTGGAAACCGCAATCATTGTGGTGGGGGTCCTGGGTTGGATGCTCCAGTAAGTCAACCCAAACCGAGCACAGGATCACACAACAAGGTCGCCCATAAACGGGACGTAATTTGAAAGTAGTACACATGGTGCCAGAAGTGAGAGATCTCTCATGCAGTGGTTGGGTGCGTGACGTGGGGCTCGGCGATTGCTGGGTTCACGGGAGAGTCGTACACCTATTCCAGAGGCCCACTGGTCTACACGCAGCACTTTTCAACTTCTGACGGGACCGCTATGAAGCCGACTGGAGCTCTCAATCGCGCGTGGAGACAATCGCAGGCGATCGCGTGGCGTGCTGCGGCCACCGCGCTGTTCCTCGTTATCGTCCTCATCGTCCACGTGCCGCGCGTGCTATTAGCGCGAACAGCAACCTCCGCGCAAGACAACAAAGCCGTCGCCACCCCACGATCCAGGAATCCATCCAACGCTCGCCACTACGCGCAGACAATAACGAAATCAATCTGACGTATCGATGTCATGTACGTTTCATTATCTGGCGCTATTTCCCAGCAGGCACGCGCCGCTCCGGAGGCACGTCACGTGCGGCGCGCACGTGGGGCGCAGACCCCCGAGCAGTCGCGTTGGAGCTCCGTGAGCGCGAGGCCGCACCGCTGGTGAGCCGCTGCATGGACTCGTCCAGGTCCGAGCACACGTCGCGCAGCATCTCGCGGGTCGCGCGCGCCGGGTCCACTTGGAAGAATTCGTGGGCACACACCTGCTCGACCGTGAGCCGCACGCGCGCGCGGCGCTGGAGACATCCCTCCACGACGCTGCGCAGGCTCTTTGACATCGCGGACGGGGGCGGCGGATGGCTATTACTAGCGGACGCCACCGAGGGGCTTTTGCCGGCTGTTCCGATCGCCCCGGTGAGCGCGCGCTCGGCGTCTTTTCCGAGACCATAGGCCATCTGAAGGATCAGCATGCCGACGGTCCACACGTCCGCTGCCTTGGATCTTGCTTGCTCCGGCGGCTACCGCAAAAACATTGGCGTCAGTGTCACGTGGAGGCATCCAATGTCGCTCCTCAACTGAGCCACTCGCACCGGAAAGCGCTCTATCCAGTCCCCACTGGAATTGGACTTTGGAGAGGAACGCAGCGCACGATATTCGCTGCTCGCGCCAAACTCGCTCAGCTTGAGCAGCCCGGAGGAGTCGATGTGGATGGTCTCGAGGTGCAGGTTCCTAATATAAAACCATGTTCAGATTGCCGAACGCCGTCAGAAAAAGTACTGACAACAACGTAACACCTCACCCGTGGAGGATGTCGTGGCCATGGAGGAAGCTGAGCGCCTCGAGGAGCTGGCTCACGTATCGGCGAATCGTCGCCTCCTTCATGGGCCCGAACGACTCGAGAATCGTCCGGAGCGTGCAGCTCGGATGCGCCTCCTGGACGACGTACAGTGACTGGGCTGTTTGCACCGTCGTGGCGTACCGGACGAGGTTCGGGTGCGACACGAGCCGCAGCGCGTTGATTCGATGACGCAGCTCTGTGACGGCCTCGTCTCCAGCGTTGTTGTCGTCTTCGTCGCTGGACGCATCCAGCGCCAACTCCTTTAGCGTCACACGACGTCCCATGAACTCGCCCTCGTGGACCATCCAGCCCCGCAGGGACACGACAGCTTGCTGCGTGATCTTGAGCGGTCGCTGTGCTTGGATCGGGTAGAACACGACATCGAGGAACGCCAGGTAGTCCAGACGACTCGAGGTGCGCGCCGCGGCCGCGTCCCCTGGCGCAAGCTCCTCCAGTAGCGCAAAGCACTGCGCGAACGCGTCGACTTGGCGGCGATCCCAGCGGCCATTGAGTCCCAGCTCGGCGAGCACGCCGTCGAGCCGCGGGCTCGGGATCCAGCCGCGCCGGGCGCGATCCACGCGTTCAAAGACCGCGCGCGTTCGCGTCGACAGCGGCGTTTCATCCTCAGCGTCCGCGTAGCGCGTGTGGAGTGCCAGCAGCAGCGCGTCGCGCGCGCGCTCGACGCTTGCGATGGACAGCGAGGCACCCATACCGAGTGTGGGGCGCGGGGACAGTTGTTCCCGTTCTCGGAGGAGAGATGAGGTATTTTTGCGCGCTCAAAGGGCTCGGAGGGGTCTCATTTTCTTTCAAGTCATTTTCCTCAGTAACGCACGGACACGCTGCCACCAGCCCTCGGGCGATAACACGTCTCAGTCACAGCTGAGATCATTTGGGACATGGCTTCATGGCAGTACCCAAAGAGTTGGGTTGGGACTGATTCGACTTGCACCTGGTGTGGAGCCTTTCGCGTCCGTGGAGGAATAGGGCGGGAGCGAGACGGTGTGCGCATGTTCACACTCGACCCACTCCCAAATTGACCTTGTCGCAAGCACCACGCTCCACGGCGCGATCAAACCTCTCCCATGAAGCTCTCCCTCGCCGCAGCCGCCGCTCTGGCGTTGGTTCCACGCGCTGACGCCGCATTCCCCGCGGATGTAGCGGCGCTGATGGACACGAGCGTCGACCCGTGCGACGACTTTTACCAGTATACGTGCGGCGGCTGGCTCCAGAATCACACCCTGCGCGCAGACGAAGAGTCCTACTCGTACTCGTTTGGCACGGTCCAAGATCGCGCGACGCAGATCCTTCAGGATGTGCTGAAGGAAGGCTGGCCGCTGATCAGCGACCTGTACGAGTCGTGCATGGCGCTCGACGCGATCTCGGCGCTGGGCATCCAGCCGCTCCAGGCCGACTTGGCTCGGATCCAGGCTGTGACCACGAAGAAAGAGCTCGCCAAGCTCGCTGGAAGCATGGACCTGGCGCTGTTCACGGACTTTGGTGTCTACCCGGATCTCCACGACGCCAAAACCAACGTGCTTTACATGGTAAGCGCGAACCTCCTGCTCCCGGACGAGACATATTACACCGACGAGGACAAGTTTGGGGTCGTCGAGGCCCCGTTCCGGACGTACATCTCGACGCTGGTCACGCTCGCCAACCTCACCCTGGACGGCCAGCAGGAGCCCAACACGACGTACGTGGAGGACCTCGTGATCGACATCGAGAGTCAGTTCGCAGCGATTCAGCCGACCCAAGAGGAGATCGATGGGTACCATCCGACCACGTACCGCGAGGCGGCCGAGGCGTACCCTTTGACGTTCCACGCGATGACCCAGGGCCAGCGCCTGCTGAAGCGGTCTGCCTTGACGGTCGAGTCCAAGGTACTTTTGGACTCTGCGGCGTTCATGGAGCGAGCGGAGAAACTGCTGGCGTCCTTCGATCTCGAGGACTTGAAGCTGTACTACTCATTCCTGTACACACACTCGAATGTGCCGTTTCTTGGCGATGCCTTCGGCCAGGCCAAGTTTGACCTATTCAGCAAAGCGCTCAGCGGAGTCCAAGAGCGCTCACCTCGCAACGAAATCTGCTCGTACCGCGTACTCGACTTGTTCCCGGACCTCGTGGGCAAGTACTACTTCCTCAAGACGTTCGACGCGGACCGCGAGCCGCAAGTGCAGGCCATGGTGCGCGCAATCGAGCAGACCATGGGCGAGCACATCGCACGGCTCACGTGGCTGGACGACGCGACGCGGCAGCGCGCGGCCGAGAAGCTCGCCAAGGTCGCCAACCTCATAGGCCACTCGACCGCGACGCCGCACTACCCGTTCGTGCTGGCGCGCGACCAGTTCTTCAACAACGCGCGCGCCGTGCGCGCCTACAACTCCAAGCTCGCGATCGCGAAACTCAATACGCCCGTGGACCGCTCGGCGTGGGGTACAACCTCGGCCGCCGAGGTGAACGCCTTCTATGCGCCGTTGCGCAACCAGATGACATTCCCCGCGGCGATCCTGCAGCCGCCGTTCTTCCGCGGCGGCGCGCATCCGGTGCAGAACTTTGGCGCTATCGGCGTCGTGATCGGCCACGAGCTCACGCACGGTTTCGACAACCGCGGGCGGGAGTACGACGGCGACGGGAACAAGCGCGACTGGTGGACTGCGTCGTCAGCCGAGGCGTTCGAAGAACGGACCAAGTGCCTCAAGGACCAGTACAGTGATATGGTCGCTGTCAGCGCCAACAACACGCCGCTGGGCCACGTGAACGGCACGCTCACGATCGGCGAGAACATCGCCGACAACGGTGGCGTGAGCCTCGCGCTCGACGCGTACCACGCCTGGGCCGCCAAGAACGGTACCGCATTCAACACCGGCAGCGTGGAGGACGACGAGGTCGAACAGCTCTTCTTCGTGTCCTACGGCCAGATCTGGTGCAGCCAGATCCGCGACGAGGCGCAGAAGCAGTTGCTCGACAGCGACCCGCACGCGCCCGAGCAGGCCCGCGTCAACGGCGTCGTCATGAATAGTGACGTATTCGCGCGCGCGTTCCAGTGCCCCGCGGGCAGCAAGATGAACCCGACGAAGAAGTGCCAGCTCTGGTAGATTGGTTGCACAATCCCGATCCCAATAATTGTAGGCATCCAATTATTGTTGACTCCCACCACCATTCTGTAAACTGGATTCGGAATGACGGTCGATTCCGGATTTGTGCCCCCCTTTCTATTCCATTTTCCCTGTCGACCCGGCAAGAAGCGAAGACCATGGGGCTGGACGGCGCCAAGGCCGGCAGCTACGTCGCGGGGCTGCTCGTGGGCGTGGCCTGGTGGCTGCTGGTAGACGGCGCGGCCTTCGCGGCGCACCACGACTCGCAGATCCCGTTCAACTTTGCCAAGTACGCGCCCGGCATCGTGTCCACGCTCGCGTTCCTGCTGCTCAACACGCTCGACTGGGAGATGCTCTCGGCCGACTCGATGTACCGCGGCAGCAGCGACGTCGCCTGCCGCGCGCGGTATGTGGGGGTGTCTGTCGGTTCTATAATCTGTGTGGGTGGGTGCTCATGGTGACTTCTGTTGGGACTGTAGGACGTTTGTGCTGTTCTGCTTGGCGCTGTCGGTGGGCGGGCTGGTCGGCGCAATCCTCGTGCTCACGCGCACGTACGTGGACAACCCGTACGACGAGTCCACGTGGCCCGGCGTGGCCGTGCTGCTGCAGAACGTGCTCATCTTCATCGCCACGGGCGTCATGCGCGCCGGGCTCATCTCGGCCGCGTACTAGGGAGCGGGGATCGGATTGGATTGAAATGGCAAATAACGTGACGTTTTTGACTGTACGTGTATGATGTCTTCCTAGTGGCGTACTCCATGTTCCCTACAGGCTAGCGCTTCATCTCTTCACCCGATCAAGTCATTCACCTTGTTGGCGTTCGCGCGCAGCTGCGCGAGAATGTCTTTGGCCTGGCGCGTGAGCTCCGGATTGAGCAGCCCGCTGGTCGAGACCGCGCCGGAGAGCCGCGCACCGGACGACACACCCGCTCGCTTCGGAGGCGACACCACCAGCTTTGTCGGGGACGCCTTGCCGCGTTTGGTCGTGTGCTTTTTCTTGGTTTTGATAGGACTGCTGCCAGTTTCGTCTCCGTCGGGGCCACGAAGTATCGGCATCGACTGTGAGCCAGCCAGCGTGTGATCCCTTGAAGGCTTCGTGGGACTCGGGCTCGTGAGCTCGTCGTTTTCGCTGCTTTTGGTGAGGACCCCGATCATGTGCTTTTGTATGGTCTCTTTGATGTACTCACGCATGTTAGTGTTCTTCGCTCCCGACGGGTAGAAGAGCTTCACCTGAGTCTCGTCAAAGCTGTGGTTCGGCACGGTCACGCACAACTTCTGCGGCTTGCTATCGCACGTGGGGCCTGTCTGCGCGAGTTGCCACTTGACGCCCGTGTGCGACAAATCGGGGATCGCGATGGGCTCGACGAGGAGGCGCACACTCCGCAAGATCGCGTCAAAATCTACCGGGGCGGCGTCGGTGCCGGTCAGTCTCGACGATGGTTTGATGGCACTGGCTGGTAGGCTCGCGGCGTCGGCGTTCTCTGTGTCTCGTTCAGATTCATCGTTGCGGTCGTAGTCAGCCGCGTCTTCGTCAACATTCGGATCCGCGTCACTTGAATGGCGGACAACCGAGTTCTTGTTTGCCTCAAACGCCTGGCGACGCTGCGCATCAAGCTCTTTCCGAGTCACTGGCAGCAATCGTTTCGATTGGATCGTCATAACGTCCAGGTAAGGAAGCGGGTAGCCCATGGTCGGCGGAGAAAAAGGTTCTCGGGATGTTTGAGGGCGCTGTGGCGCATTGTCCCACGCGTTCGTGTAGCCATTTGAGTCGCTTGTCCCGCCTTCGGCGACCGACAGCTCCGTTTCCTGGAGGTCGAGGATCTGCTCATATACGTGCTGCTTTAAGAGCGCATTGACGTTTTCGATCTCCATCGTCACGCAGGATCTGCTTCGTGCGATGCCTCTTTGTGGCTTTGAAGGACGCGACGGGGCGTGGTCGATCGAAATAGACCGGGAAACCGCTTCCAGCGGCATCGTACCGGTACGTTCCAGAACAGCTCGTTGCTTTCCCCCTGCGATGTATCCTCAGTGCGATGGCGGCTCTGCTTGACAGCGACGTTTAACGCTACGCAGTCCGAAATAGTCGTCATGCGGGCCAGATAGATACTCCACGGATAGAAGTTTTTACGCCCAAATGTGTGCGACCTTGTGAGCACGATCGCCACCAACTAGAGGATTGCAAGGCAAAGAATACGTCATTCGTCATTCCGCGCCATGAAGAACTTCGTGAACCGCTCCAGCTCACGGAGCAGCGGCCGTACCACGGTCCCGTCAACGCACAACCAGTCGAGTCGTGGGCGCACCGAGCACGATTCCGACGCATCCTTGGACAACGCAAGACCCAGTCCACCGCTGCGGAGGATGGGTAGCGTGTCGAAGGGTGTGAAAGTGCGGCCTGCGCCTAACAGCCCTCACTCACCAGAGGAAGATGTGGATGCCAAAACGCTCGTCAACTCACGTCCGCGGCTCCAGTCGAACCAAACGATCGATCCTGAGTCAGATGCCGACGCTGCCCACCCGCATAAGCTTGATCGCCTCGCCTCGCACCTCACAAGTGGCACACAAGGTGACGCATACACTCATTTGCAGTCGTAGAGAATTGTGTTTGCTCACAGATGGATGCAAGCGTATCTGTAGATCCAAGAAAGACCAAGAGGAGGCTGAGTACCGGCCGCTCGGCCATGCAATCGACACTGCGACTCACGAAAAAGACCGCGGCGCATCTCGTTCGTGTGGCTTCGAGGGGTCGCACCAGTGACCACAGAAGTGAGCGTAGCCTGGGAGAGATCGACCCACCGATGCGCCATGTCGACCACAAGAAGGCACGACGCGGCCATCTCACTGATCAAGACACGAGCAGTGCTGACCATTCGACCCGCGAGTCGTCTGCACGATTTCTGTCGCAACGAGACGCTCGAAGTGCATCGCCTTTCGCCCAGTATGTGAACTCAGCCCTCGAAAGGATCCAAGCGGACCCTAGCGAGCGAGTACTCTCAGCGATCCCACCGGCTTCCGCATGGAAGTATCTGCTCGTGGTCCCTTCGTCACCGTTTTGGGTGGTCTGGAACTCGTTGCACCTCCTTGCGCTGGGCTACATCTGCACAGTCGTACCCTACATGACCGCGCTGCCCTCGCTAGCGTTCGGGAAGCCTGGCGACTGGAGCGAACCCGTCAATCGCGCCATCGACATCTTCTACATGCTGGACGTGGTCGTCAATTTCCGCGCCTGCTACATCGACTCGGAGACGGGTGAGGTCATGACCGACCCCCGCAGTGTCGCGCGCCACTACGTGACCAGCAGCATCCCGTGGTTTGTATTCGACATCGTCATGGCGTTCCCGTTCGATCTCCTACTAGGAGGCAACGCCGTTGGCTCGGCCATGACGTTCACGTTCGTCCGCATCCTTCGCCTCGTGCGGCTGGCCAAGCTGCTTCGCATCCTGAAGCTGCGTCCGCTCATCGACTTTTGCGAAGACAACCTCGGCGTGAGCCGCAACAAGCTCATCGTGGTCCAGCTGATCGCGACGATCGCGTTTGTGGCCCACCTCACAGCCTGTGGATTCGTTCTCGCCGCCACTGTCGGTCCTTCGGTCGTCTCCGCGGGTGCGCAGGTGGTCCAGCCAACGCAGCGCTCGTGGATTGAAGTGAACGACCTCGCGGAGGCTCCGTCCAGCGAGATTTACGTGGCCGCGCTGTACTGGGCGTTCACGATGATGACGACCGTCGGATTCGGCGACATCGTGCCCAAGACGCTCGCCGAGCGCGTGTACTCGATCCTCGCGATGGTCATCTCCGCCGGCACGTACGCGTACGTGATCGCGAGCATGTCGACTATCGTCGCACTCATGAACCTCCAGCAATCTCGCTACTACGAGCGCATCAACGAGCTCAACGCCTACATGGCGAGCCGCCAGCTGCCGCCAGGTCTCCAGCTGCGCACACGCCAGTTCTTCCGGTACTACCTGACCAAGAAGAGCGTCTTCGACGAGCACGCGCTTTTCGACGTGTTGCCGCAGAACCTTCGAGAGGAGCTGGTCGAGCACCACGTCAAGACAGCGATGCACCACATCCACTTTTTCCACGAGCTCACTGAACGCGGCTTCATTGGCCACATCGCACTCTACCTTCGCCCGGTGTTCTTCCCGCCCACCAGCGTGATCGTCAAGGTCCAT
This sequence comes from Pythium rhizo-oryzae, assembly GCA_027475725.1. NCBI lineage: Eukaryota > Oomycota > Peronosporomycetes > Pythiales > Pythiaceae > Pythium > Pythium rhizo-oryzae. The sequence continues at coordinate 14,297 of JAMFLL010000097.1, forward strand.
GACCACGCTGCAGAGATGTATTTCATCGGCAAAGGCTCGTGTCAAGTCGCCTCCGGTGTGTTTAACCGAGCGATTTCGCCCGAGCACTCGCCATCGCGGAAGGCGCGCATGTCGCCGACCAAGGCAATAGCACAGCTCGTAAGTCCGCTTCGCTCGACGGCGGCGGTTACGGAGACCGACACCACAGGCGAGCGCATTGTGGCTTCGCTTCGCGACGGCGACTTTTTTGGCGAGATGGCGCTGCTCTGCGACGCCCCGCGCCACCGACGCCTCGCCAGCGTGCGCGCCGTGACGTACTGCGAGCTCCATTCGCTGAGCTACGCCCAGTTGACGCCGGCACTGGACAAATACCTGTCAGTGTGGAAGCAAATGAGCGCCGTAGCTCAGGCGAGACGCCTTGTGCTGGAGCAGTTCCTGCCGGGAGATCTCCACTCAAGCATGGACCTTTCGTGAAAAGGAAATACATTCAAACGCGAGCGGAGCTTGTGTTCCTACGAGGTGGTGGCCATGATGCCCTTGGGTAGCACTTGGCCCTTGAGCGAGAGTCGTCTTAGCCACGACCTGGGACGTTGGGCGCATAGATCGGTGGCTGCACGAACGGCGGCTGGAGATCCGACTTGTCCGCGGCCGCGAGGCGCTGCTGGCGCGCCTGGAAGAGGTAGACGGCCCCCGCGCCGGCGATAAATCCGACCACAGTCATCACCAGCGTCGTCCACATCGTTCTTCAGGGTCTCTCCGGGTCAAGCTGTCTGCTGAGGGGTCCAGACGGTCTTTGAATGGTACACGCGGCCCCCTCGTGGGCTAGCCAAGTGGCAGTTGAGCTGCCGGGACGAGGCTCATCACAAGATAGAATAGGAAACGTAGCAACAATGCAAGCAACAGCGACACGCCAATTCATTTTCAATGGGGATGTCTCGTCCCATACTATCCGCGGGGTGACGTGAGTATCATCATCACCATGCACTGATAAAAAAGAAACAAAAGCTCGCGCAGCTTCTCTCTCGAAAGAGCCAACTCAAATCTTGCGCACGAGCAAAGGCAAGCGGGACAGCTCACCACGCGTCCGCCACGGTCAGGAGTGGGGCGCAGTGGTGCTTGTGATGCTGGCGGTTGTCGTTCGTGGGGTCTCGTCGCAAGACGGTGGCTGGCTCGAAGGAGGCGGAAGACTCGCGCGCGGGAAGATGCACAAAACCAACCTACCGCTTGTTACTACTGCGTGACCGTGAGGCGCTTGGTGAAGGCCTCGTAGCGGCAGTGCGCGTAGCCCATAAAGTCAAAATCGATCTCCGACTGGCTGGCCTGGATGTAGCCCCAGAGCGACCAGAAGAGGTGCGTCGCGAGCGAGTACGTGTTGGCCTCGTGGCGCAGCGCCTCGACCTCGTCGTCCTTGACCGGCCGCTTCTCCTCGCCCTCGAGGTACGCGCGGCAGTAGTGGCGCTGCTCGTCGGCGCTCGGGTACTTGCTAAAGTCGCCGAGGTGCGGGTTGATGGTCTTGTGGTAGTCGTACGCCCACTCGCAAAAGTGGTTGCCAATGTCGTAGCCGCGCGGGTTGTAGGACGAGTACTCAAAATCGATCAGCACGACGCCCGTGTCCGTGCGCATGATGTTGCCGTACTGGAGGTCGTTGTGGCTCAGCACGAGCGGCGACGGCACGTCGGCGACGATCGTCTCGAGCTCGGCGAGGTCCGCGGCAAACTTGTCCCAGTCCACGGCGCCGGCAAAGCGCTCGCCGACGCACTTGGCGCGCGCGACCTCGAGCAGCCGGTGGATCTCGCTGAGGAAGCGCGGGGCCTTGTCAATGTCGGCGTCCAGCGCGTGGAAGCGGCGCATCTTGTGCGCGATCCGCGCCGACAGCTCGGGCTTGCGCATGTCCTTGGCCGTGAACGTCGTGCCCTGGATGAGCTTCTCCACGCGGCCGTTCTGGAACTCGCCGAGCAGCCCGACGCCAATGTCGTGGTCCGAGAGCAGCTGGAAGAGCCGCATCTCGTCCGTGCGCGTGAAGAACGAGTCGGTGCCCTCGCCGTAGATGCGCACGAGCACCTCGGCGTTCTCGCCGGACGGTTTGGAGACCTTGAAGATGAGGTTGGTCATGGCGCCGCCCAGGTTGTCGATGTCCACGTCGTCCGTGTTGACGTCGCGCCAGCCGGGCGTGCACTGCGCGAGCGTCGCGACGATCGACGCGTGGAGCTTCTGCTTCTCGCGCTCGAGCGCGCCGACCGCGGCGAGGAACGGGCGCACGATGACCGAGGCGTTGGAGACGTTCATGGCGACCATTTAGCGGAGGAGATGGAGGAGCGGAGAACCGAGCGGGGGGTGGAGAACCAAATGCGCGTTCGGCGGCGAGTTCTGAAGTGACAGTTTCCTCGGTTGTGGGCTTTCGGCTTTCCCCTTCTCGGTTGGATGGATGGGTTCGAGAAAGAAAGTGAGGGCACTTCAGGTTTGTTACAAATTTGGTTTGACCGCGCACCCAAGTGTGCCTTCGGAACCCCAGTCAAATTATTTGTGACATGTGACAAATAGCCATTTGTGGCAATTCTCGCAGCGACGGGACGGAGGTCCGACCAGCTGGCACGGAGGGGAGGAGCAGATGCTGGCATACAAAAACCAAGTACGGCGCAGTCCACCATCGGAATGGCTGAGGCGGAGCGCGCGCTCCTCGCGTGTTGGTGAAGAGCCGATTGGGATTTGAGGAAGGGTTCGTGGACGAGAGGGAGAGCCGAGAACAAAAAACGATCGAGGTCACAACAAGTGGGTTCGCGAGGCGGAACCAAAAGCCAGCGGATTGCTCCGAGCCCAAAATCTCGGAACATCCACATGCCGCTAAAGCAAACAGCGCGCGGCACCATCAGATGGAGTGGAGACAAACCTTCCGGAACAAGACTACGGACATCGCTCTGTTTTTTCTTGTCTCCTTCGCTGTTTTTAGTCTGTCTCAACCAGCTCTCGGCAAAACTGTTCTGTGTTATCAAGTTTCCGCCTCCGCAGAAGGAAGAACAGTTGGCTGTTCCATCCAAGAGCTCTCCGAGTGTAGCCATCTCATCGGTGGAGCGCTTCCTGAAGATCATGGTTGCCTCTCTAATTAGACGATTCTCCGTGTGGGTTAGAGGCACGATCCACACAATCAACAGAAACGCAACGCCTCACAGAGCCAGTATTCTGCGGAAAACCGTCACCGTGGATCTTGTCACGGTGACCAGTGGTTCCGCATCACAGATTTACAGCTTCCTGCTGCTGCACATGTACACGCATGCAAACACTGGTGAAGGGCGACAGGCCTCCACACTCATTTGATGCGCAGAGAGACGCGCGTCATGAGCGGACCGTCGACGGGACACGTGAGCGCGAGCTCGTACGTGACGCGCCAGGGATCCTCCACGGTCTCCAAATCGAAGCGCGCCACGAGCACGGCCAGCGCAATCTTCATCTCGAGCATCGCCAGCTTGCGACCGAGACAGATGCGCGGGCCGGCGAGGAACGACGAGAACTGGAAGGGCGAGAAGGAGCGCAGTTGGCCCGACGCCGCGTTGATCCAGCGCTCGGGCTTGAACTCGGCAGCGTCCTCGCCCCAGACACTCGGCTGCCGCGCCTGCGCGTACGTCGCCAGCACCACACGATCGCCCGCGGCAATCGCCGTGCCATCACTGAGCACCGTGGGCGCAACCGCTGTACGAGCCGACACCGCCACGGGTGGGTTCAGTCGCAAGTTCTCACGAACCACGGCCTCCAAGTACGTGAGGTGCTTCAGGTCGCCCATGGAGGGTACGTGCAGGTCGCGTCGGGTCACGTCCATGAGCGACGGAAGCTTGACGCGCAGCTCTTCGCGCATCTTCTCAACGACATGTGGGTGACGGCTCATCATGACAACGAACCAACACAGTGCGTTGGCGGTCGTGTCCTTGCCGGCGAAAATGAACGTGATGACCATGTCTCGAATGTACTCGAGCTCAGCGGTCGGCGTTGACCCGTTCTGCCACTCTCTCGCGGACGACTCGTCCTCCAGTTTACTCTCAAGGAAGCACGAGATGAGATCCTTCGCGGTGTGGTGCTTCGACGGAATACCACTGCTCTTGTTCGCCATCGACTTGGAGATGATATCGTACATGAGCGCATTGATGACCCCCATCTGCTGCTTGTAGATCTTCTCCTCACCGATATTGAGGAAGCGCTTGAGCCGCCAGAGCCACGACGGCTGCTGCAGCCGCTGCTGTAGCATGCGCGCGCAGTACGAGAACGCCGCGACGAAATCGTTCTCGTCGTTGCCCGTTACATCGCGCCGCAAGCAGTCGAGCTCGACGCCAAAGCCGATCTTCGCGAACACGTCGCTCGTGAAGTGCGTGATCACGCGGCGCATACTCAGCGGTTGGTGCTTGGTCTCAGCATTGGTCGCATGCGCGAGCAGCGCGTCGTGGAGCAGTGCGATCTTCTCGCGGATCACGTCGGCCATGACGTCGGTCATCATCTGCATCGAGAAGAGATGGCTCGCGGTCTTGCGCTGCGAGTGCCACTCCTCGCCCTCGACCGCGAGGATGCCGCGGCCGAAAAAGTCCCGCAAGATAAAGCACGCCGTCTCACCCTTCATGAACACGTCGAGCTGCGTGCTGAGCACGTCCTCAAAGATCTCGGGCGAAGTCGCGACGATTGACCGCGGGCGCCCGACCACGCGCAGCTGCCAGAGCTTGCCGCCGTGGCGCAGACTCTCCTCCGTGAGCCAGTCGTACAGCCGCTTGCGCTGCTTCTTCATCGTGTCGAGCGTGTTACCGAGCACCGGCAGCGTCGACGTCGGACTGGGCAGCTCCTTCGACGTCCTCTTGGCACCCGCAGGACGCGTGGTCCCGCGGAGATAGAACGCCGCGAGCGAGACGACGGCGAGCGAGCCTGCCGCGACAGGCAGCCAGTCGCGGTCCTCGCGCAGCGGGAGCCTCGCGCGCGCGAGCAGCTCCGAGAGCGCGAACATTATGGTACGGCACAGAAGCGCTCAGCTGGAAGTGAGGAACTTCGATTGTGAGCGTTCCGCCGGGAAGCGGAGGAGGTCTATCGAGAGCTCCATCAGCAAACATGCAGGAATGGAGCAGCTCCTCGGGAATCACACTCGTTCTTGCGGACATATCACATACAGAAGTGGGTATATTCATTTTGATTGAACTCAGCTAAAACCAACCCGTTTATGTAATATTCTGATAATCGCGGTTGATGAATATGTCAGCTTTTGATACAGAACGTCAACCGTCCCAAATTCAGTACGCGAACTTCAACGACTTTGAAGTTCGGGTTACGCTTCGGTCTCCACTAGGTTCGCAGGGATACACCGGCCTTTCGTGTCGGTTCCCTCCGCGCATTGAAGCGGGGGAATGCGGGCGCTAATATGGGCCTGACCGTTGCGGACTCGTAAACGCCGTCGCTCACGATGGAGGAGCTCAACCAGTTCCTCAACAGCGTCGAGTCCAGCGCGCGGCGCATCCTCAAGCAGCAGAATAAGAAGCAGCAGGAGCTGCTCGTGCGCGAGCGCGCGGCGCTCGTCCGTGCCAGCAAGCAGGGCAGTGCCAGTGGCAGCAGCCATGGCAGCGGCAGCTCGTCCGCTTCGGCGTCCGTGGGGAGTGGCAGCCCCGCGAAGAGCGTCTCGCGCGACGAGCTCAAGGCTACGTACTCGCCCGGCGGCGCGCTGATCGTCCAGGCGCCGGCGACGCCGACGTCGCCCTCGCGGCGCAGCGAGAGCGATGAGACCGGGACGACGACGCATTTGCCGCGGCTCGCCGCGGCGCCAACGGGTGACGGAGCGCGTCCGCCGCTTGGTGGCGCCACGTCCCATTTACCTGCGATCGACGCGGTGAAGAAGCTCAAGGATCCGGCTGTGGAAGCTGCGCGCAAGGCGCAGCGCGACAAGCGCGCGGCCGACAAGATCCTGAGCTCGCCACTGTACAAGTCGATGGCCAAGTCCAAGGCCGATGTGCCCCAGGGACTCGGCGGTGGTGGTGCTGCAAACGGTGCCGCCACAGCACAGGCGATCAAGAAGGCGATCCACGAGGTCGACAACGTCAACTTGCTGCTCAAGAAGCTGGGCATGCGCGAGAACAACGGTTCGCCGAGCAAGCGTCCGGACCACGCCGTCGAGAAGCGAATGTGCAACGCCTGCTGGGCCTCACCCACCAAGTTCACCGGCTGCGAGCACCACCCGCGCGTCATGCCCTCGAATGGTGCGCTGAACAACAACGTGCTGAGCGGTCTTAGCGACGAGGCCCAGTTGCTGCGCCAAATGGAGCTCCAGGGCCCCACTAGCTGGCTCTCGGGCGACCTGTACGTCAAGTACCGCTCCGAGTCGGACCGGGAGACGCTCTGGCGCGCGTTCTGCCGGCTCAAAGACGCCGAGCGCGAGCGCGAGGAGCGCGGTGAAGTGTTTGAGGTCGCGGTCGTGCCGCTCGTGACGCGGCACCCGATCTGCGATAAGTACTACACGCAAGTAGAGCTCGAGAACCTCAAGGTGCAGGCGGAGACGCGACGCCGCAACCAGCGCAAAGTGTTTATCTTTGACGTGAACCACATCTGGCTCACGAACCTCGACCACTTCAACGAACGGCTCGTGGCGGCGCAGCGGCGACGGCAACGGCGGCTCGCGCGACGCGCACACCACAAACCTCCGGACGACACTACACCTTCGTTCCACGACGGTGGCAGCAGTGGTGATGACGACGACGATGAGCAGGACGGTAGTGACGACGAGAGCGAGCGTCATTCACTCCGCGACCGACGAGATGAGGCTGCGATCCGCGAAGGGTACTGCCAGATCCAGTCGATCTCGAGCGCACGCGCGCTGCAGAATGCCGTTTTCCCGGCACTCGACCCGTCGACGTCGTCATTCGCTGCGTTGTCCCGACAGGGCTCCATGACACAGACAATGGCGGCACCAGGGTCACCGACAGCCAAACGACGAAAGCGACCGAGAGAGCTGCCGTTCAAAGAGCCGCCGCTGACACTTCTCGTGTGTGGCGAGTGGAGTCCCAAGGATCCGGTCGACGCGAGCTCGCTGACACGCGTTCCGGGCATCGCGTTGGTTGGCTCACACCGCGTTCTCTGGTGGGCGTACCCGCACGACGATCCAGAAATCGAGTACACCAGGGCCGTCGCGGTGTTCGCGCGTTCGCAGACGCTCTCGTCCACGAATGCGATCCTCGTGAAGCTGACACTGGCCATCGATGCACCGCTGCTCTCGCCGCTCTGGTTTGCGTGGCGCGTCGGCTCGAAGACGCCGCCACAGCAGCTCTACGAAGCGCCCGTACCGTGCTTATTACCGCCACAGCACGTCTCCCCGTGTCTACAATCCTTACTCTCGATAAAGCTACAAACGCGAATCGACACACTCCTGCCCGGGACAATCATGCTGCTGAACGTGATGTCCCAGGGACAAGATTTTGTTCTTGAGCTCGACGAGCCCTACGGCCATCGTCGCTTCTGGCCAGAGTTTCAAGAGCGAGACGCGTTTCGCCAGTGGTGGCGCTGCGAGCAGGGCGCACTTCCCCCCAATTATGACGTGGACCCACAGCCGTGCAGCGTTCAGGTGGCGCTGCCCAATGCTGCAAGCGTCGGCGGCCGATTCACGTGGCATGCTGTGGACGCGATCGCTCACCACTTGAACCGCGAGCGCCGCGAGAAGGACTACCTGTACATCATCCAGAACCTCTTGACGTGCGGTTCGAACGGTTCGCTGTGGTTCGTCGTGGCCATGGCCCACGAGACCATGAAGGACGTGTCTGCCGCCAAGCTCTCATCGTATTTACAGATGCTTGAGGACCGCCGCAAGCAGAAAGAATACGAAGAGAAGCTCATGGAGATTGAGAAGAAGATCGAGCTGGGTCGGCTACAGCTCGAGGCCAAGCGGCAAGAACAGAAGCGCATCGAACAGGAGCTGAGTGCCAAGGCGGCTCGTGCTGCCGACCGTTTCCGTACAGATCCCATGAGTGAGGCTGCGCTGGACGAGTGGGAGCGGCGGCTCGACGTATCGGTTGTCACGAACGAGCAGGTCGGCTGGCAGCGCCGCGAGATCACCGACGACCAGAGTCAAGTCGTGTTTTACTATTCGCTGAACGAGGCACTGCCGCGCAACCACCGCTTCTCGTGGGAGAAGCCGATCGTGTGGCCTGAGGACGACGGGGAGACTGGGGGCGACGGCGCGACGCTCACGAGCCGCAGCAATACGTCCAGCGCAACGTCTCGAAGCGATGACTCACCAGACGATGACGACGACGAAGATAGCGCGCTGAACGAAGAGCAGCGCAAGGCGCGTGAAGCCGTGACTCAAGTTGCGAATGCGTTGCTTGCAGACGAGCAGTTTCTCCGCGTGCTCAAGGCCAAGCTCGGGCTGGACGTTGATGACAGCGAGAACTCGGGCAAAAGGAAAAAGAGTCGACGGCGACGATCTTCTCTATACGGCGACGAAGACGACGAAGACGGCGAAGGTGATGCCGAGCAATTGGATCTCCGGGACCACATGATCCGCGTGACCGAGGAAGAGGACCGTTCGAAGGCGTCGCTGATGGCGACCAAGATGGCCAAGCTCCAGCTGCCTGCACAGGGCTCGAAGCTCACACCCAGCAAGCCTGGTGAGGGCTGGAAGCGGCTCAAAGTGTCCAAGCTGCCGCCCAACTTTGCTCGCAGCGTGTATGGTACCCACACGGAAGGCCCGCGGTCGGCGTTCATTAACCAACCGAACCACTCGACGCCAGTGGGCATGATCGACCCTCGTGAGTCGAGCCCGTACGAGCCGCCAGACTTCATTCCGGAACTGCGCAGCTTGCTGATTCCCAAGGCGAACGCTGACCTCCAGGAGAAGAAGCTCCAGTGGGCCGAGTATCTCGCGACCCACCCGACCACTGACGTGGCTGAAAGGGCTCCGGGCAGTCCGAGCCGCCCCGTCGGAGTCACACAAGCCGCCAAGGATGCGCTGTTTGAGAAGGATCCGGCTGAGCGGGACATGACCATGGAACAGCTCGTCGCCAAGGCCGTGCTGTGTGCTCGCAACAACAACCTCCAGGGCGTACGTAGTCGCTGTTCGTGGTGGCGGGCGGATAGGACCCGAAACTGACAATTCTTGTCTCGTTCTACAGCTGGAGGACGCGCTGGACGGCGGCTGCGAGGTGAACGCGCGCGACAACCACGGCAACTCGCTCTTCATCCTCGTGTGCCAGCAGGGTAACAAGAAGATCGCCAAGTTCCTCATGCGACGCCACGCCGACATGAATCTCCAGGTGCGCCTATCGTCGTGTTGGGGGGGGGGGGCACCATGGCACACTTGCTAACTTGTCTCGTACTTGACCAGAACCTGAATGGCAACACGGCTCTTCACTATCTGATCGAGTACAAGCACACGGAGCTGGCCGACTACATCAAGGCCAAGGGCGCGATCGACACGATCCAGAACGCGGCGGGTCTCACGTGTTACGAGGGTCTCAGCATGGAACAGGCCGAGGCAATCTAGAACACCAGACCGCTCTCTCTCACATGGGATGAATGGATACAGATGACTACAATCGTCGATAAAGATTTGTTCGTGTTTTGCGTGGAAATGTGTGTGTGTGCGTTGTGGTAATGGTGTGTGGTTGAAAAGTTGATGAATCTAAAACTACAGACACAGCGAGAGGGAGGAGAGTCGTGCTCCGGGCTCGTGCTGTGACGTCGAACGGCCCGGGCCTTCGCCTCGGACGCCCACGCGAGCGAGCAGCTCCCACCAGAGGACGAACGGCGTCCGTCGTCTAGTACATGTCGCCTTCGTATAAGAGCTCGTCATCGGGCTTTCGGAAGATCTTGTCGCCCTCGTGAAGCGAGACTTCGATGCTGGCGGGGCCGATCGGTCGCTGCAGCGGCGCCGGGCGCTTCTCGCCGTTGGCGCCCACGAGCGGCGTCATAATCTCCTCGTAGTCGTCCGTGGCCTCCTGCTCGCGCATGAAGGCGGTCTGGCGGGCGCGCTCGCGGGCCTTGGCGCCGTAGTGGACGAGCGCCATGAGCAGCGCGACGCCGCCAAACACGATGCCGACGATCGCCGGGCCCGAGAGGCGCACGGTCGTCTTGGCCTTGGCCATGTACACCTTGTAGTTGAGGTCCCAGTCCGACGTCAGCGTCGTGCGGACCTTACAGCACTTGAGCTGCTCGCCCCACATGCCGTTCGTGATCGCGCACTTGCCCGAAAGGCCCTCGCACTTGTTCGCGAGCATGTCCCACGTGAACGTCTTCGACTTGTCAAACTGTACACCATAAATGACACACATCGTCAGTAAACCACAGGTCTTGACCAATCTCTTCGGAGGCACAACGCCAACGCACCTTGAGCTTGGACGTGAGGCAGCCGGCGAGCACCATGGCATTGCCCTTGGCGTCGCCGTAGCAGCCGCCGTTGATCTGCTTCGAGCCCGAGACCGACTTGGTGTTGCTCGTGTACTTGATGGGATTCTGTCCGACGGCCCAGAAGTTCTCGCAGTCGATCGTGGCGAAGAGGATCGCGCGGAACGGCTTCTCGGGCACCTTGGCGGCGTCGTTGATGCGCCACTTGAGCGTCGGGCCGTAGAGGAAGCCGCAGGACTCGGCCTCGGGCGGGTTCGCCTCTTTGTTGCAGTCGGGCATGACCGTCGACTTGCCCGAGGACGCGTAGCAGCAGCCGTTCATCACGTTCTGCGTGTAGATCGCCGGCAGCGACGCCATGAGCGTGGCGTTCGAGAGGTTGAGCGAGGTGCCCGTGGGGCCCGTGGTGCGCTTCACGCACGTGTACGGGCACGTCACGCAGCCGCCATTCTCGGGCTCAAAGTTGGACCAGTCCTGGAGCGAGACCTCGATCTGGTAGCCGGCCGACTGGTTGAAGATGGCCTTGTCGGCGCTCACGCCCGCGAGCGCGCAGAGCACCAGCGCCAGCGACGCGAGGAGCAGCGAGCGGGCCATTGGAGCTGGTCAGAGGAGGAGAGGGGTCCGTTGCGATAGCCCAATACGACAATGTTACGCCGAGCGCCAAGGAAAACCCCAATGAGCTTCTCGGTCGTGGTGTCAGCAGCTCCTGGGGAACGAAATGCGGCGATGGACGGCGTAATTTACGGACGAGTAAAATACCGACGGAGACCGGAAAGATTGAAACCCCGCTATTTTACCAACCCTATCCCTTTTCTGTGTTGTCTGTTTCGAAAGAGGGGTTTTCGTGCTGGGTTGTGTGCTAAAGCACCACACGAAACCCACCCAATGGCCTGGAAGCCCTAACCACGGATCCGAGCGCTCGCCGTTGGGCTGGGCTGTTCTTTTCGCCTCGCACCCAGCGGGATTTTTCGGTCGTGTGTGGAGAGCGTATCTTTTGGTGGACTGTCGCGTTGTGTGTCTGGCACGACAACGGAAAACATGTCGCGGGAGCCCCATGCGGAAATGGCGCCACCATGCTGATCGTTTGCCGTGAAGCGGATGGTGCGCGAGTACTATTTCCAGTCAGCCGCACGACTGGCACTGGATCCCTGGCGTTCGTTACTGAAGCTGCAGAGCGAGAGAACGAAAAAAATCGTATCCGCGCCATGCATGTGCCGGGTCACACCTCATCAAGCAGCTGTGTCGGAATGAATTTTTCTCCTCTGTCGCCCGCACCCAGTGCGTGGGTTCTGGCTCGAAAAACAAACACCAACGAATGTCTGCGAAAGGGATACCCAACACCAGCCCCAAATGGCTTCGCTCTTCCCCCACCACCCACACTTTCCAGAAGAACCATTCTAGGTGTCGAATGGGAGGCAGCTGAACGGAGGCAGCGAAGCGACTGCAACGCAAGTTGAGTACAGTACTCAAACAGCAGCAGAGATGGCACGACTGCTGATCCTGAGATCACTCCGTTCGGAGGTTCACAGGATGCAGCCTCGCCAAGCGAATGAACCCTGAATCGAATATGGGTACACTTTCATGCGCTGGATCGCGCGGGGAGCTCCCTCTCACGGATACCGGAACTGAACCCTGCGGTTATGCTTTTCGCGGCCGCCGCTGGCGTCATTGTCGCGTTGTTGCGTGCACTTGACGCCGTCGCTCCATCGTCGTGCGGAAAGCGCAGCCATCTGCCGGGTCCGACCGAAACTGCCGCGTTCAGTTTTGGTCCGTCGCATTCGTCAGGCTTTTCCAGAGCCCAGCACCGCGGCCTCTTCTGACCGAAAGCGAGAGAAAAAAATAGAGCGACCTTCCCTTGCCATAAGTTTCCCCTATCCCTCCCTCCCACCCGTTACTGGCTGGCTCGCCAGCCGTTGTCGGTATTTTATGTTTCTTTCCGGTTGGGAATTTACCCCGCGGACGTTTCTTCGCTCTGGAGCCCCCGTGGTGGTTCGGTTGTTATCTTTTTCTTGTCGGTCGCTCTGCCGCGCTCATTTCTCTTCATCACGCTGGTGGAGGAAGGAACCACCAAGCCTCTCGAAGACGGCCAGGCACTCGGGATCTCGCGCTGCCCGGCCCTCATCGTCTCGAAGTGCCCGGCGCTTACAGTGCCGAACACACACTTCGCTGCACTCCCCCTCCCCGCCCCCCATCGTCTCTTACTCTCCGGCGTTCCCCCCCCCCCCCCCCCCCCGTTAAGCGGTCGACGCGACTGTACCTGCCCGCAGGAGAGACCGCATCACCATGGTCGCTGCGGCCCACATCGTCGCGGCCGTGGCCGAGATCATCGGCGGCCTCTCGCTCGCGTTCGGCGGCTGGTCCGCTCTCTCGATCGGCGCGCGCTCGCTCTTCGCCACCACGCAGTTTGTCTCAGGCTTTGGCATGTACGTTTCCGGGTCCCCTTGTGTTCGTTGGTCGTGAATATGGGTAACTTACCGTTTCTTTTCCCGACTCTAGTGGCTTTGGCCTGGCGTTCGCGGCGATCGTCAACTTGGCGTCGTCCACGAATGAGTGGATCGCGCTCGGTGCGGCCGGCGGCGCCGGCGTGCTCGTGGGCGCGATCATCGGCTTCATCACGGCGCTCGGCCCGTTCCTGCTGCTGCTCGCGACCGGCGCGGTCATTGCGCCGTACCTCCTCCTGCTGGACGCCCACGACGGCGTCGGGCTCTTCCCGGAGGACAACAAGCTCGCGCGCCAGGAGTTTGTGATCGCGTTCCTCATCATCTTTTTGCTCGTCTGGTCGTCCAAGTCCAAGACCAGCGACATGGAGAACCACCGGTTCAAGTACATTTTCTTTACGAGCATTGTCGGCGGCTGGCTACTCGCGGACGGCGTCTCACGCTTCCTCGATGACGCCACGCTCGCCACGGTCGCCGTGCGCAGCTTCCAGGACGGCGGCGCCGCGGCGCTCGAGGACCTCGACGGCTCGGCGCAGCTGCTCATGTTCCTCGTCTGGGGCGGCGTCTGCGTCATCGGCATTCTCAACCAGCTCGCCATGCGCTGGGGCCTTATCTGCTACAACCGCGTCGGTGCCCACGCTGCGCTCGGCCCGATCGAGGAGAACCTCCCGGAGCTGCCGGTCGGCGCCACCACGGTCGCGCAGATGCCCGCCGAGCGCGTGCGCCTCGTGTGCGAGAACTGCTTCGCCACGGTGCCCGCCGGTACGGCGTTCTGCACGGAGTGTGGCGAGGCCATGCCTGCGGACGACGCCGAGCCCAACATCTCGATCTCGCAGGCGCAGATGCCGTCGGTGGCCATGAACGAGTCGACCAAGACGCCTGAGCGTTGGCAGCCGATCCCGAACCGCGCGTACGTCTCGACGACATCGTTCGTGGACCCGAAGCTCGCGCACCAGAGCTTCAGCATGAAGGACGGCGGTCGCTCGATCCGCTTTATGGACGGCGGTGTCCAGGACCCCGACGGAAAGATGCGCGGCTACAACGACAGCATGGCGCGTCCGAACAACTTCTACGAGCCGTCGTTCCGCTCGTTCGCGATGAGCACGTACTCGATCGCGAACCGCGCGGCCGAACCCGTCGAGACGCCCAACATCCGCAAGTACAAGATCTCGGGCACCGGCTTCTTCCACCTGGTCTACTTCTTGTCGGGCGTCACCGGTGTGATCTGGCTCTACTTCTTGATCACGTTCTACCCGCGTGAGTACGCCTGCACGCCCACAGCGCCGACGCTGCCGTGCTCGCTGCTTGAGGCCTCGGTTGTCAAGTCACTTGGCTGCTACGAGTCGAAGCTCAACGTGGACCAGGTGACGGCTCAGGGCTACTGTATTCGCGACACCCCCGCCGGCAACTGGGTCATGTACCTGCTCATGGTCTTCTCCGAGTTCCTCAACTTTTTCCTGGGTCTGCTCTTCAACTTCAGTATGTGGCGCCCGATCCGTCGTGGAGCGCGTTTCATGAATGACTTCAAGCCGCCGCTCCCGAAGGAGCAGTGGCCGACCGTCGACGTCTTCCTGTGTCACTACATGGAACCTGTCTCGGATAGTATGGCGACCCTGAAGAACTGTCTCGCGCTCCAGTACCCGCCGGAGCTGCTGCACATCTTCATCCTCGATGATGGTTACACCAAGTCGGTGTGGGACGCCAACAACCACTTCAAGGTTACGGTCAACACCAAGGTCATTGAGTTTGCCGGTGATCTGCGTGGCGAGCTCGCGCGTGTCATGCACGAGCGCGTGGTCGGCCCTGTGACGGATGATGCCTCGCTCAAGGCGTGGCGTCGCCAGCACTCGTCGGTGCGTGAGCTTCGTAAGGAAGGCGGCAAGGGTGTTCAGCGGCGTGACTGTGCCGTCGGCTCGCTCTCGGATGACTACGACTACCGTGACCGTGGCATCCCGCGTGTGACGTTCATTGGTCGCATGAAGCCGGAAGTCCACCACTCGAAGGCCGGTAACATCAACAACTGTCTGTTCAACGAAGGCGCGGACGGCAAGTACATCCTCATTCTGGATAACGACATGAAACCGCACCCGAAGTTCCTGCTCGCTGTCATGCCGTTCTTCTTCTCGGAAGGCGAGGCCGTCGATGGCGGAGGACGTCAGTACTCGGACGACATCTCGTGGAACCAAGTCTCGTACGTGCAGACCCCGCAGTACTTCGAGGACCACCCGCAGATCACGCTCATGGGTGACCCGTGTGGCCACAAGAACACCATTTTCTTCGACGCCGTGCAGTGTGGTCGTGACGGTTTCGACTCGGCCGCGTTCGCCGGTACGAACGCTGTCTTCCGTCGCCAGGCCTTCGACTCGATCGGTGGTATCCAGTACGGTACCCAGACGGAAGATGCCTTCACGGGTAACATTCTCCACACGGCGGGTTGGGACTCGGTGTACTTCCGTAAGGATTTCGAGGGCGAAGCCAAGGACCGCATTCGCCTCTGCGAAGGTGCCATTCCCGAAACGGTTGCTGCCTCGATGGGTCAGCGTAAGCGTTGGGCTAAGGGTGCCGTCCAGATTTTGCTGATGAAGAATGAGTCGGAAGTTGACCCGGACTGGCGTCCGCCGCGTGTGCCGGCGCCCGACCCGAAGCCGTCGCTCGCGTTCCCGCGAAAGATGTTCTTCATGGACTCGGTGCTCTACCCGTTCGGTTCGATCCCGGCCTTGTGTTACGTGATTATCGCCGTGTACTACCTGTGCACTGGTGATTCGCCGTTCTACGCGCGTGGCCTCGAGTTCATCTACTCGTTCTTGCCGCTCATGCTTGTTCGTTGGCTGCTCAACCTGCTGGCCAACCGCGCTGTCGACAACAACGACGTGTGGCGTGCGCAGCAGACATGGTTCTCGTACTCGTTCATCACGCTGCTCGCCATTGGTGAGGCCCTTCAGGCTCGCCTTACGGGCAAGGAGTCTTCGTGGACGAACACTGGTGCCGGTCAGAAGACATCGTGGTTCGAGATTCCGAACGTGCTCATGTTCTTCACGCTCGGTGTCAGCCAGTTCGTGGCGTTCCTGCGTTTCATGCAGTACGAAAACGCCACGACGCCGTGGAACTACTTCTCTGCTGCCTTCTTCGGTATCTGGATTATGGTCCAGTTCTACCCGATGGTCAAGATGAGTGTGACCGAGTACTGTGGTTGGGACCACACGTCGGCGACGTTCCAGGCGAACGTGTTCGGCTCGCTGCTGCTCGTGCTCATTGTCGTGTTCGTGCAGCTGTGGCAGTTGTACTTCTCGGAGAACTTGGCGATCGCGCGTGGCGAGACCTCGGCGTCGAATTAAATGAGACCTTGCAGCCTCACTCGCCCGGTGATTGTCGTCGGGAGGGGCCATCAACGCCCGCTTTTTCCAGTTTAGTCGCTCGACGTTTGTCGATGCATCAAGCTTCACACATACCCACCAAGAATCTCCCACTAGGGTGCAGATTAGACGTCTGCCTCCCCAGACCCCCAACGAACTCTCTGCTTCCTTCATACATTACGCTACTTGTAATCATTTGACTCTCTTGAATGTGCTCGTGTCCTGGATGCCATGTGCTCTGCGCTTTCTCCACAGCAAGCACCCTGAACTCATCTTTGAATCAGTCTCACATGCACAGGGTGAGGAGAAAGTGAGATTTACCCATACGTACCGGGTTCTCTCTGTACGAAAAGCACTTTCCTGGTATCACTTGGAGAGAAGATCCAGTGAGCGCCGCGGGCTGGTTTGACAACGGGAGGTGGAGACCTTGAGCTGGAGCACGTAAGTCTACTCACCAGAATCCAAATTCTCCGGTTCCAGCTCGCCGGCGCAAGGCCTCTGACCACCTTACATGCCATGCGGGGGCTCGCGGTATTCTTCGCGCTCGCGGTCGTGTGTCTCGGTTCGGGTGCTGCTGTCACTGCTGAAGACGTCGAAGGATCTCGCCAGCCGGAGCCGCGTCTCCGCGGCTGGCTTCTCCCGCTGCTGCCGGGCCATTTCGGACCCCGCTGTACATTCCGCAACGTGCGAGAGACCCGCTGTAAGCTGCAGAGCGATTGAAGGCGACAACCACCACCAAGATGACCGCTTCAGCAGTCGAAGTTATGACAGAACGAAGTGGAAATCCCCGTCTGTCCCGTCGTCTTTGGTGGGACGAGATATCACTGGTGTGAGATCCATTTTTCTTCACGCTCTGCCCAGGGCGCTCCGCTCTAGCACGCTCGACTAAGGCGTGGTTCTCCTTTACTCTGCCAGTCGTCCGATCTCGCTTCCTACTCACGTATCAAACTGCTTAACATGACCCACCGCGTCTTCCTGCTTTTCGTCCTTACCAGTCCCCTCGCGATCGCTGTCATCTTGGCAACGCCCTTGCTGGCGGCAGAACCCGCCGAGCTCTACAACAGCGACCTACCAGCGTCGACATTCCAGCCCATCAAGACAGTGACTCCTCCAGCGATCCACACCGCGCGCCCCACACCGCAACTACCGGGGCAGATCCGCCCTGGCGTCCCCATCGAGCCGCCCGTCACGTACGCGCCGATGAGCCCAAGTGCGAAACCAGCGTCACCATTGATAAATTCCGCGGCCCATGTGACATCAATTCCGCCAGGTAATACGATCACTGTCAGCGCGGTCGCCGCCGCCGTAAGCGCCCTATGGCTGGTGTAGTCACCAGACCCAGAGCAGAAGAGTGAGGGCTCAGCGTCGCTTCCAAGTCAAATTTTGGCGTCCATATTCAATCTTACATACTCAAGTGCTGTTTTACTTTGTCCTAGTTTACGATTTGGTTGGTTACTTATTAGTCTACACGCATCATGTCCTCATCGTCCACAGCGTCCACAGGCACGTGGCGCGTGATGAAGTCCTTGGCGAGCGTGTACCGCACGTCCTGCTTGGAGCGCGGCTTGCAGACGTCCACGTGGTCGGCGTCCTCGACGCACACAAACTCGCCAAAGCCCGGGTTCGCCGAGGCGGGCGGCACCACGAGCGCGTCTACGCCGATGAGCGGGAGCCGGCAGGGCACGTTCTCGCTGATGCTGATGGCCGCGATCGCCTTCTCCTCGAACAGATCGGCGCACCAGTCGTTGAGCATCTTGAGGTGCGGCGTGCCGTGCAGGTGCGCGGTCACTGGGTGCTGCTGGATGCCGAGCGTGCGCGGGCGGAACGCCTGGATGGTCTGGGCTACGGGGCTGCCGTGGTGCGGCACGCCGTAGAAGACCACGCCGCGCACGCTATCGGCAAGGCTTGACGCAGACGAGGCCGACGGCTCGCCGGCGGAAGAGGCCGCCGCCGCCTCTGACTCGAGTAGCACCTGCTTGAGCACGACACCGCCGAGGCTGTGGGTCACAAACACCACGGGCCGTCCGCTGTCGCCGACGCGCGCGGCCTGGACCTTCTGGAGCACCTCCTGGCTCGTCTCCTCGAAGCACATCGTGCGCCACGCCGACTCGGACGCGAGCAGCTGCGAGTCGTAGCCCACCGAGAGCACGCGCGGGTTGCGGCCCTCGGCCTTGAGGTCCTCCAGGAGCCACTTCTCGGCCCACACGGTGGACTCGTCGTCGCCGCAGACCCACGTCTCGTACGGACACCCGAGCAGTCCGTGGATGAAGACCACGTCCACGTCGTACTGGTCGTTGGCAGCGGCCGGCGTCTCCTTGTTCTCCTTGAGCTCGGCCGGGTCCTCGCTGTGGAACGCCGGCGAGGTCGAAAAGTGGAGCGGGTGCACGTTGTCGAGGTACTTGACGTCGCTCTCGTCCGCGTGCTGGAGACGGTTGTGCTGGTACCGGCGGTTCGAGCGCGCGCGGTGCGCCAGCGAGCGCAGCATCGCGTCGCTCGACGTGGTCCACGCGTCCAGCACGGTCGTGAGCTGCTCGTCGTGGCTCGCGAACGCGGCCAGCGCCGGCTCCAGCGCGTCGCACGTGAACAGGTTCGCGAGCACGCGCGCGGTCTCGCGCTGGACCTGCGTGTTCCCGGACGCGAGCATCAGCTTGAGCAGCGGCACGCCGCCGCGCCGAACGAGCTCCTGCTGGCACTCGGCGCGGCCGGCGACGAACGCGAGTGCACGCAGCGCCTTGGCGTGCGACGCCGCGTGCTCGCCGAGCTGTTTGCGCTGCCCGACCATGGGCCGCGTTCGTGACTTGGCGGCGCGCACGCTGGTGGACGCGGCCGAGACCGCGGCGGGCACGTGCTCGAGCACGCCGTCCAGCACGGCGATCAGCCACTCCTGGACGCCCTGGTCCTGGTGCGCGCCGCAAGACGCGACCTGCTCGAGGCACAGCGCGGCCTCGGCGCGCACCTCGCTGTGGTCGCTGCGCAGCAGCGCCGCGAACAGCTCGATCCAGCCGTCCACGTACTGGTGCCTGCGCGCGGCGCTCGGGTGGAGCAGGTCATCGTGGTGGAGCGGGTGGTCGGTGTCGTCGTCCTCGCCGCCCACGAACGACAGCGCGCCACGGTCCAGCGCGTACGGCTCGCCGGACGTCGTTGGCCGCGCGAGGCTGCGCACGGCGCGCAGCAGCTGCACCGTGAGCTGCGGGTTGCTCTTGGCGCCTTCGTGCTGGACGCGCGCGCGGATCGCGTCCAGCGCGTCCAGCGCCACGAGCTGCGCGCGGAGCCCCTTGTCGGACGCGACGTTGGCCACGGTCTGGAGCGCCGCACACGCCAGGGCGGCGTCCGCCGAGCTCACCCACTGGACCACGGCGTCCAGCGTGCCCAGGTGCTTCTTGAAGCGCGCGGCCGTGGCCGGCGTCAGGTCCTCGCTCAGCTCGCTGAGCAGCGCGGCCACTTGGCGCTGCACGTCCAGCGGCCGCGCAGACGCCGCGGCCAGCGCGTGCCAGAGCCCGTCGTTGGCCACGAGCTTGCGGCGCGTCTTGGCCACGGCGTCGTCCCCGAACAGCGTCTTGCGCCACGCGTACGAGCGGCGCTGCTGTGCGCCGTGCGCCGGGCTCGCGGCGCGCGCGAGCGCCCACAGCGCGAACGTCAGGTACTCGTCCGGCACGTCGTCGGCCACAGCCAGTGCGACCAGCGAGAGCAAGTTGGCCGGGCCGAACCGCAGCGCCGCGCCGGCGTCCGAGCCCACGAGCCGCTGGAGCGCCTGGCCGAGCCGCGGGTCCGCGTCGTGCTGCTGCGCCACGTTGAGCAGCGCCTGCTTGCCGTAGCGCGTGGCGCGCTGCGCGATCGCGGCCGCGCACTGCTCGTTGGCCGCGAGCAGCCCGACCGCGCGCCGCAGCTCGGCCGCGAGGTCGCGCCGCAGCTCGTCCGCGCCGCCCGAGAGCCCGTGAAGTAGCATGTTGAAGCTCGCGCTCTGGATCACGCGCTCGGCGTGCCAGTCGCCGGCGTTGTGCGGGTCCAGTTCCTGGAGCCAGCCCAGCAGCGCGTGGTACAGCCCCGGGGACGCGCTGGCGGCGGTCCGGCGCCGCTTGGCGTCGCCCTGGGCGTCCTCCGCGTCGTCGAGCGGGAGCTCTCCGAGCGTGAGGAGCTGCTGGTGGGTCGGGATCTGGCTCTGGTTGGGCGACGTGGCGTGAGCGGAGCGCCACCGCAGCAGGTCGGTGGCCGCGGGCGCGGCCGCGTAGAGCACTTGCGTGGCGGTGTACACGCTGATGGACGAGATCCAGCACGCGAGGTCGCGCGCGAGGCTCTGCTCCCAGCCGAGGTCCTTCTTGGTGGTCGCGCGCAGCGGCCGGCGGCGGCCGGCGCTGGCCTTGGCGGCCGCGGGGTCGGCCTCGTGTGGCTGTGGCTGCGGACGGTGGATCTTGGCGGTCGTCCCCACAGTGGACGGTGCGGCCGTGGACGGTGTGGATGCGGCCGCGTGGTCGTCGCCCAGGTAGAGGTACCCGGCGCCGGCGCTGACGCTGGCGCCGGCGGCGCTGAGCAGCACCGCGAGCGAGCGGCGCGCCTGCATCATGGTGGACGGAGGAGCGGGAGGAGGAGAATGTGTTCTCGCTTCTGGAGGCAAGTTTGTTCTCCGCTCGCAAGTGCAAGTTGCCGAATGGCGAAGGGGAACCAAAACCACCTCAAGGCCGAACTGTACCCTTTTTGAAGGGGGTTATCCGAGTAAGAGTGTTTGTCGTGCCTCGACAAAGAGCGTGTAACAAAGCAACGTCACTTTGGGCTACGGTAGGTGGATCCCCCTCCGCTCTAAATCCGTTCGACCTACCCCCAACGGATCCGCTCCAGTCCCAGAATGCCGTTGAACCAGGATCCCTACAGCGGCACCGGCGGACGAAAGGGTAGGGGAAGGGTTTTAGCACTAGAGTGGACCAATCATACTTCGTTACGGAGTGGATCGTCCCAGGCTGAATCTGTCGATGATGCGATGCGAATCTCGGCACTGCGTCATAACCTCAAGCGTAACCCCCTTCTCCAGATGGCTACATTCATGTCCAAAACCAGAAGGCCACGCGGCCAATGCGGTGGGGAATGCTGCCATCACGATCACTCGGTGAGTAACGCGTGGAGCAGTCTGTGTCGCTTTGCATATGGATATGTACTGACGGAACCCCTCTCCGTGACATGCTGCCGCGATGCCATGCGTCTTTTTGCTGCATGCATGGCATCCCCCTGCCATGCCATGACGTCACTGGGACTCGCGACGGTCTTGCTGGCATTGCTTGCCACGACGATCGGATGAAATGGGGGACAACTCGGCTCAATCGTCTTGGTAGGAAAGAGAGGCAAAACGCACGTAGTCAGGTGGAGGTGGCATTCATAGGTTTAACGTTTCATTCCCTCAGTGGGAGGGGACCACACACGTGCAACTACATACTCAACAGGCCCACGACTGCATGCACAGTCGGCCGTCACGCTACAAATACACAACCACGGGTCTTCTAGTGCGGTTTGGTCGGCCGCCTTAGCTCTGCGTGGGGCCGTTGGCCGTCGGCGTCGCCGCGGGGGTCATCAAAGGCGTCGCATTGCTCACCGGCGTGGGCGTCGGGGCCGCCGCACTGGACGCCGGCGAGGCAACCTGGGACGCCGGGTTGGCACCGGCAGCCGTGGCCGGAGCTGCGGGCTTGGCCGTGGTCGGCGCCGGCGTCTCGGTCGGCTTCGCCGTCGTGGCAGCAGGCGTGGCAGCGGGTGTTGCCGCAGGCGTGGCAGCAGGAGTCGCCGCCGGCGCACCAGCAACAGGCTTCACGGTGGTCGTAGCAGGGGCGACCTGGGAAGCCGGGTTCGGCGTGGCAGCCGTGACAGGCGCCGGAGACACCGGCTTGGCCGTAGTAGGAGCAGGCGTCGTGGGCTTGGCCGAGGTCGGGGCCGGTGTCTCGGCCGGCTTCGCCGTCGTCGCCGCCGGCGCACCGGCAACAGGCTTCACAGTCGTCGCAGCCGGGGCGACCTGGGAGGCCGGGTTGGGCGTAGCGGCCGTCACAGGCGCCGGGGCCACCGGCTTCGCCGTGGTAGGCGCAGGCGTGGCAGCGACGGGCTTGGCAGTCGTCGCCGCAGGCGTAGCCGCGGGCGTCGGAGCAGGCGTTGCGGCCACGGGCTTCGCCGTGGTCGGAGCGGGTGTCGTCGCCTTGGTCGCAGCAGGAGTCGGCTTCGGCGTCTCCGGCGTGCCAGCGACCGGCTTCGGTGCGACTTGCGCAGCCGGGCTGGGCGTGGCGGCCGTGACGGGGGCCGGTGCGGCCGACTTGGCAGTGGTCGCAGCAGGGGTGGCTGCCGGCGCCGCTGGCTTCGCCGTGGTAGCAGCAGGGGTGGCGGCCACCGGCTTGGCGGTCGTCGGAGCCGGCGCCGTGGCCTTGGTCGCCGCGGGGGTCGGCTTCGGGGTCACTGGGGTCGCAGCCACGGGCTTGGCCGTCGTGGAAGCAGGAGCGACCTGAGCAGCAGGGCTCGGCGTGGCGGCAGTGACCGGAGCCGCCACAACAGGCTTGGCAGTCGTCGGGGCGGGAGTGGCGGCAGGCTTCGCCGCGGGCGTAGCAGCCGGGGTGGCCGCGGGAGCCGCCACCACCGGCTTCGCGGTCGTGACAGCAGGAGCAACCTGCGCAGCGGGGCTCGGCGTGGCTGCCGTGACCGGGGCAGGGGCAGCTGGCTTGGCGGTCGTCGCTGCGGGTGTGGCAGCCACAGGCTTGGCGGTCGTGGCCGCCGGAGTGGCCGCCGGGGCCGCAGGCTTCGTGGCAGCAGGAGTCGGCTTGGGCGTCACAGGTGCGGCCGCAACAGGCTTGGCCGTAGTCGGGGCAGGAGCGCTTTGAGTGGCACCCGTCGCAGGGGCCGCAGGCTTGGCCGTCGCCGCAGGAGCCGCAGGGGTGGCAGCAACCGGCTTCGCGGTAGTGGCTGCCGGCGTGGCAGCAGGAGCCGCGGGCTTGGCCGTAGTGGCCGCCGGGGTGGCAGCCGGGGCGGCGGGCTTGGCCGTGGTGGCAGCAGGCGTCGCGGCGACAGGCTTCGCGGTCGTCGTGGCCGGTGCATTCTGCGCCGCTGGGCTAGCTCCCGTGGCGGGAGCCGCAGGCTTGGGAGTAGTAGCCGCCGGCGTGGCAGCGACAGGCTTGGCGGTCGTAGCCGCCGGCGTGGCAGCAGGCGCGGCAGGCTTCGCAGCCGTGGCAGCCGGCGTCGGAGCGGGGGCGGGGGCCGCCGGCTTGGCCGTGGTAGCCGCCGGCGTGGCAGCAACAGGCTTGGCCGTCGTGGGAGCCGGGGCATTCTGCGCCGCCGGGCCAGCTCCCGTGGCTGGAGCAGCCGGCGTCGCGGCAACAGGCTTGGCAGTCGTAGCGGCCGGAGTGGCCGCAGGCGCGGCAGGCTTAGCAACCGTTGCAGCCGGTGTTGGGGCGGGGACAGGGGCCGCCGGCTTGGCAGTCGTGGGCGCAGGGGTGGCAGCAACTGGCTTGGCGGTCGTAGCAGCAGGAGTGACCTGAGCCGCCGGGTTCGCACCCGTCGCCGGGGCAGCCGGGGTCGCGGCAACCGGCTTGGCAGTGGTCGTCGCCGGGGTGGCCGCAGGCGCGGCGGGCGTGGCAGCAGGCGTAGCCGGTGTGGCAGCGACAGGCTTGGCAGTCGTAGTAGCTGGTGAGGAGGCCGCGGGCGTCGGCTTCGGCGCGATCTGCGCGGCCGGGTTTCCGGCACCCGTCGTGGGCTTGGCAGCCGGCGCGGGCGTCGCGGCCGTCACAGGCGCCGCCGGGGTAGCCGCAGGCGCGGCGGGCGTGGCAGCCACAGGCTTGGCAGTCGTGGCAGCCGGCGAGGATGCCGCGGGCGTCGGCTTCGGCGCGATCTGCGCGGCCGGGTTTCCGGCACCCGTCGTGGGATTGGCGGCCGGCGCGGGCGTCGCGGCCGTCACGGGCGCTGCCGTCGTGGCAGCGGGTGTGGCAACTGGGGCCGCAGGCGTCGCGGGCGTCGCGACCTGCGACGCCGGGTTCCCAGAGATGAGCACGGGCGCGGGCGTGGGCGCCGCGGCAGCCTCAGTGGCCGGGCCGGCGAGCACGGGCGCCGGGTCGTACGAGCCTTTGATCGAGCCCATGGTGATGGGCGCGGCGCCACCGGCAGGCGGCGTGCGGTCGGTCGTGCCGAACGAGACCGAGTTGCCGTTGAGCGTGGACGGCACGGCGAGGCTCGCGCCCTCGGTGCCCGGGCCGGCGTCCACGCGCGCGGGCATGAAGACCGTGGACTTGAGCAGCAGCTCGCGGTCCTCGTCGTTCGTGGCGTCGATGCGAGAGTCGAAGTCGTACGACTGCGCGTGCACGAGCGACGCGACGGCCGCCGCGAGCGCGAGCACCATGGAGAGCTTCATGGTGGTTCCTGTAGTACAAAAACCCTCAGAACGGTGCCTCCGGCGGATGGATCAAATCGCAGAATGGCCCATGGCTCCGCGGAGAACCCTTCTCAAGGGGGATGGAGGCGTTGAGGTATCCGAGCGTGAGAGGAGCGCGGAACGATCGCCGGGAACAGCTTTTTGGGCCACGACTGATCCGTCGGCAGACGTTCGATCGGTGGCGACTCCCACGGTGACCGTCTCCCTCATTCCGGTCGTGGCGTTGACCGCCGATGCGGCGGCTGGACCTCAACGCGTTGACTGCGGGCCGCACATCTGCTGGGTGGCGTGGGCCGACATGGCGGTCCGTCTCTGTGGGAAGCCCGCGTGGCCGGGCTGTATTCATGGGAGAGACGGAGGCTCGGTGCGACTGGAAGACGCCCAGCCGGATCTCACGCACACCTGGCGATGTAAAGGACATGTGGGTCGGTCAACAATGTGAGACAGTATGTTCTATCAGTACACGTCATTCCACAAAGTCAACAAACAGCAAGCTGTACTACCTTAGGTTTACCACGTGGGCGACTGACTCATCAGACGGGTCCCATCTGGGTCCTGACCTCCATCCAGGCACCTAGATGGTGATCCTCAACGCGGATGGCTTCACTTTGGGAACGCGCCACGAACCGATGAGCCGCCGCGGGATGGGCTGGATCTATCCAGACGCCAATTGATTTCTTCACCTACTCAAAATCCAGCGACTCCAGCAACACTATCCTGTCGATTGATGGATGCGGTAGAAAACAAACTCTCTTCTATTAGGCGTTTGTCTCGTTGATGTCCATGCGCTTGAGCTCGCGAAGATACTCCTCGGCGACGCCGCGCTTCTCGAGCGTCGCGAGCGTTTCGCGACGGTACTTGTCGGCGATAATGCTCTCTTTCATGGCCTTCTTCTTGACGTACTTGGCGTCGTTCTGCGCGAACATCTTGGCTTTTTCGCGCATTTGGTTGTTCTGCTCGATCTGCTCCCGCACCTTGACGCCGTGCTCGCGCGCGCACTCCTTCGAGGCCTCCAGCCGCGCGTGTTGGCGTTGGTACTCTTCTTCCGTGCGCAGCTGCGTGAGGTGATCGAGGTGGTCTTCCATGTGCTTGATCTGCTGCTTCTGCTCGGCATGGAACGCCTCCTGCCGCTTCCGATCCTGAGCGATCGTCTCCTGGAGCTTAGCGCGAGCCTCTTTCTCGCGCTGAGCCTTAAGGCGAGTGTTCATCTCTGCCTCCTCCCACGCCTTCTTGGCGCGGAACTCGTCTTGCGCGGCTCGCTTGTCTTGGGCTTTTTCTTGCTGCGCGCGAAGCTTCGCGACCCGCAGCTCCTTCGCCTTGTTGATTCGGATCTGCTCCTGGATCTTGGCCTCTTCCTCGGCTGCCTTCTTGCGCAGGTAAGCGGCGGCAACCATCTCCTCTTGCTTCTCTCGGCGGATCGCCTGCTCTTTCATTTCTCGGATGCGGTCGTTCGTCTGAGCGACCTGTTTGATGGTCTCTTTAACTTGCTCGCGATGGCGCTCGATCTTCTTTTGCTCCTCTAGCTCGTACTGCTTGTAGGTGTTGAGAATCTTCTGCGCCTCGATCGCCTTGGCCTCTTCTTCGTACATCTTCTTCTTTTGGCGATCGGCGATCTGCTTTTCGAGCATTTGGCGTGCCTCGATGCGCTTCGCCTGAGCGACCGCTTCATCTTCTTTGCGTTGCTTGAGCTCGTCGATGCGTTCCTTGTCCATGATCTGGTCGTGGAGGCGGTTGTATTTGGCCTCCATTTGGGCCCTTCCCTTCTGGTTCTCTCGCAGTGCATCGCATGCCATGTATCCGTTTGCCTGCAGAGCTAGCGAGTTCACTTTGCGCATCGAGATCAGGTGCTGGTTGCGCAGGATGTCGTCGTTGGTCAGAAGTGCCTTGCGCTCGGCGTCGAGTTCCATCTCCATCGCCGTTTGCTCGCGCCGCGCGCGCACTTCAATCTCTTTCTCCATCATGCGGCGCTTCCGCTCTTGCGCTTCGTGGCGCGACGCCTTCTGCTGTTGCTCCTGCTCTCGTTTGCGGCGCAGCATTTCTTCGTCCGTGAGGATCACGGATTCTTTCTAGCATACATACAACAACCCAGTGTGAGCTTCACGTCCTGTCGCTCACGCAAAATCATATCAACGCACCTTGATACGCTCGAGGTCCTCTGTATCCAACACTTTGGTCACGCCGGCAATGTCCTTGCCTGCCTGGCGGTGGACCGACGTCCGCGCGCGCGCGCTGTTAGAGCCATGCTCGTTTTGGTGGCCCATGGCGACGAGAACTACGCGTCTCCGGAGATCGAGAAGGTGGCGATCTCTTGAACAGGTCCGATAGCGATGGTGACGCAGACGCTCGAAGCGAGAGCTCCTAGGCTTGCGAGGTGTCGTCGTTCTGATCGGGAGGGAACAGCACGCATCTGAGCTTTTGCATCCTGACATGCCCATGTTGAAGAGCCCAAAGATAGCCAGCCCAAAGATAGTCAGATCGAATGACATCCCAGTTTACTGCCATGTATCTTAATTCAGTATCTAGTTCAGCTGAAGGCATTCTTTTTGCCGTCTCATCGGTTCGATGAGAAGGCAGCGATTGGCTAAAATCTCAGCTTCAGATTCACCCACTTTTGGCCAGTCACAGAGGGTTACAATGTAACCCGGTGGGCACGTTTACAGAACCGGGTAGGTTTACTGGTACAAGTTCTGGTACATGTCCTGTGGTCTGACGTCGCATACAAACCTGTTTGCGTCATTTCGCGCAGGAAACGTAACCCCTCGGGAGAGTGGGCCGTCACCGTAAGCGGAACGTTCTTGTGAGCGGTGTCCGGACCAGTCTTCCGAGAGCGCAATTCTCGTCCCCCGTTCGTGACCGCGACTGACCGGTGATCGATCCGTCGGCCGCGTGGAACCAGAATCCCAAAAGAACCGTTCCGCGCAACACAAACTTCCAACGTTCACCATGGAGCTTAAGGACCTGCTGGACAAGCTCGTGCGCCGCGAGGACCTAACCGAGGCCGAGGCCGACTTCGCGATCCGCCAGATCGCGTCCGAGGAGTCGACGAAGAACCCCGTGGGCGTCGGCGTCATGCTCTCGCTGCTGGCCGCCAAGGGCGAGTCCCCGCAGGAGGTCGCGGCCTTTGCCAAGTACATGCGCGAGCACGCGATCCCCGTCGAGTTTGAGGTGCGTCTAACCGTCCCCTCAAAATGATGGTTGGCGATTTGAGGGAACTCACCAACAACGAATATGTCTCATTAGTCCAAGCGCCCGACGCTCGACATCGTGGGCACGGGCGGCGACGGCGCCGACACGGTCAACATCTCCACGGCCGCCGCCGTGCTCATCGCGGCGTGCGGCGCGCTCGTCGCCAAGCACGGCAACCGCTCGGTCTCCAGTCGGTACGTTTCCATCTCATTGGATTATTCTCCCCACTCGCAGAACGCGTTTTTTTGTTCTGACTCGGTTCTATGGTAACAGCTCTGGCTCGGCCGACGTGCTGGAAGAGCTCGGCGTGCCGATGCTGCCGCCCGCGGCGATCGCGCCGTGCGTGCGCGACGCCAACATCGCGTTCATGTACGCGCCCAACTTCCACCCGGCGATGCGCTACGTGGCGCCCATCCGCAAGGCCATCCGCATCCGCTCGGTGTTCAACGTGCTCGGCCCGCTGCTAAACCCGGCGCGGTGCTCGCGCATCGTCATTGGCGTCTACAAGCCCGCGCTGCTCGAGGTGTTTGGCTACGTGTTCCAGGCGCTCGGCATTGAGCACGGCCTCGTGGTGCACTGCGCCGGTTTGGACGAGCTCAACTCGATCGGCGCCGCCGAGATCGTCGAGGTCAAGCTCGGCGAGCCGCTCAAGCGATACACGCTCACGCCCGAGGAAGTGGGTGTGCCGGCGATCAAGCTCTCGGAGCTCAAGGGCGGCGACGCGGCGGAGAACGCGGCGATCCTGCGGAGAGTGTTTGCCGGTGGCAACGGCTGCGACAACGCGATTGGCAACACGATCGCGTACAACGCCGGCGCCGGTCTGTACGTGTACGGGCTCGCCGACAGCATCAAGAGCGGCTACGAGAAGGCCAAGCAGGTGCTCGCGTCGGGCAAGGCGCTCGAGACGCTGGACAAGTGGGCCGAGACGGCCCAGCGATTGCACGCCGAGCACGAGCTGAAGAAATAATGCACGACGAAAATGATCTATGTGTGAAATATATTGAGTATGGATATGTGAGCGTGGCGCCTGGGACAGAATGCGGTTGGGGAGCGTGTGTGGGCTAGTAAATATAGCAAGCCGCGCGGGTGGGAATCTTGTCAAGATGCTCTGCAGTTTGTGTGAGGAAGCTCGGCTCACTCGGGCATGTGCGAGAGCAGAGTCGGCGCAATGGACGACCAGCGCCAGGACGAGTATGCGTATGCGAAGCGTCTGGTGTGCGCGTACTTCCGCATGATGACGGTGGGTTGCGGTGCCTCGGCTTCGTCGTGTGGGAATCCGCATTGCCGCTCCAGTTCGTCGAGCCCCCAGCTGACACCGAACGAAGCGGTTGTGCGAAGCATCGAGTTTGCGACGCGCGCGCCTGTCGCGCTGTGCGTCCGCTTAGAATGGGAGACAGAGGATGCCGATGGATCCGAGGAACGTCCGGAAGTGGATGATGACCAAGACGAAGAGATGGCGACTCCAGAGCTGGCGTGCTCGCCGCGGCGTCGGCTTTCCGACGCGATGGAGATGGATCAAACATTGAATCTGAGAGACCATCGTGAAGACGACGACACGCGTGCAGGCGACTCCAACGACATTGGGTCTTCAGACGGTAGACGCATAAGTCTCTCGAAGCAAAAGCTAATGGACGCTCTCCAAAAGAGCTTTCCAGTCATGCGACCGGAGCTAAAAGTTGCGAAGAAGCGCTGAAGAACGCCCACGTCTCGACAGAACCAAGCAGGTGGAGAACACGATACATGCACAAATAAAAAAAGCATATCTTCAGTTTACGGGACTCGTCTAAATCCCTTGCAACGGGAGCTCCTGGGCCGCCTCGGCGATACCTGGCTCCTGGCGCTGCGGTGCGTTCGGGTCGGCGTTGAGCGGCTGCGGGTGCCAAGCCGGCACCAGCGAGAGCAACAAGCCCGTGAAAAAGTAGCGCACGTCGTGAATGAATCCGCGATCCGCAGAGATCCGCAAGTAACGCGCGACAGCACTCAGCCGAGCTTGGGCATTTGCTGCACCGTTCGGGTTCGCATTGTTGGCGTCAGCCTCGCCATTCGCATGTTCGTTGCCTTCTTGCACGCGGCGTGACCGCTTGAGGAGCTCGAACACTTTCCCCAGAATACCCGTGATGTGCCTACAGGTAAACACCGAGGTTAGTATATGCCACTCATCGATGCGAAATCAAAAGCTGCAAGCTTGAAACGGACAAGTAAGCTCCGAACGACATGAGCGCGAGCACAATCAGCCGGTCCGTCGGTGTGTCCTGGCCGATGATGAACAGCATGAAGGTCATCTTCATCGCCAGCCGAATGTCGAACAGCGGCAGGATTTCACGGAACGCATGTACAATGGGGCCGCGCTCTCTCGGCTCCGCGACCGCGGCTGCCGCAGCGGGCGGCACCGCAGCGCCGGGGTACTGCGCGAATGGCGCCGCGAATCCAGGAGCATGGGCGGCAGCGTGGGCGTTGTGCGCACCGTGGCCATACGCCGGCGGGTGATGCGGCATGCCGTAGCCGTGGTGTACGAACGGATGACCGAAGTGACCGTACGCCGGGAACATACCGTGCGCTTGATGCAGCCCAGCGGCAGGTGCGGCGTGGGGAGCCCCACCCGCCTGCGCGGCGCTGGCTTGGTGTGCCTGGAGCTGCTGCAAGTACTGGATCTGGGACAAGATCATGGCCTGCTGCTGCATGAGCACGGCCTGAGTGTAGAGCTGGTGGTGGTTGCCATGGTGGGCAGCCGCTGGCGGGGTCGCCGCTGTGGCTGGCGCGGCGCCAAAGAAGCCCATGAACGGGATTCCTGCCGCCGGTGCATGCTGCTGCGCGGGTACTGCACCAACAGTCGCGCTGGTCCCCTGAGGTGTCGCGGTCGTTGCCACGGGTGCTGGAGTGGGCGCGGGCGCCGCCGCGGGCTGCTGCTGTTCCACCGCCGGCTGCGGCCGCGCGACGGGCGTCGTCGGGCGGCTCCGCGGCACGCCCGAGCTCACCATCAAGTGGAACACGAACGGCGCGGCGATCTCGCTGCTCGCATTGTCGCCCGCGGCGGCGTCCTTGTTCTGGCCGGCTAGCACCTTCGCGAGCGTGTCCTCGTCGTCGCAGATCTTGCCACCGAAGATGAGCTTCTGGTGCTTGGGCAGCGGGTTCCCGGGCAGCGCCGCCGCGATCATCTCCTTGAGCGCGCGCACGAGCAGTGAGTCGACGACGACAAACTGCTGCGTCTCGGCCGGCGCGTACACGTTTTTCACCAAAATTTTCACATCGTTGGCGGACGCGGACATGGCGGAGGTGGTTGTGGCTGCTGTGTGCGGTGTGTAAGCGTCGTGGAGAGCGTGGAGCTACGCGCGGCGTTCGAGAATTCCGTCGGCTTTGTCGTGGGGGAAAAGCGTTCTCTCTTTTCTGATGTCATCCCACACACGCGGCAACAGCCCAAGAGAAACAGCTGAAGAGATCAGGAACTGACGGGGACATCTGTGATTGGTCATAATTTTTCATCTTGTTTCTCATTCGCTATAAATAGGATCTCATTTAGTCCAATGAAAAATGATCTACCAGATCGTAATTAGTGGAAGCAAAGGGTGGGTACAGTGGGCACTATTCAAGGTACGAAATTGGGTTTGCTCGCACGGCGGGTCCGAATTTTTGGCCAAAGGTCGTGGGAGCGAATCGCCAACGATCCGGTTAGTGAGCTGCAAGTTGCAACTGCCGCCATGATGGGCACTGATGGACTCTGACTGTACCGGTACGGTACTGGAGCATACAGCTCAAAGCATACGTACTTGACGTTTTCCCCCCATGAGGCAGGCGATATGCGCGAAAATCGGGATCCTGACTGGGCAAACTGTAATTCATCTATTATCCAAGGTTATCTATTATCACATTGTTCAGATTGACCCTTCTATCTCATTTTTGTCTAGAGTAAATAATTTTCAACAGGCTTCAAGTTTTGAGAGTCGCGTTGTAGGGAACTGCAGACGAACTGAAAATCCTTTTTCGCGAGGGCTCTCAACGATGCTTGGGAGAGCACGCAGTCAGGCAGCGTCCCTCTCCCGAGAATTAGCCAGCCCCGTCCCCTCCTCCATCATCTTGGAGCAAAGGATAAACACACGAGACTGCTTCCCCGAGTTGAAAATTTCAAATCCTCAGGGTTCATTGTTCTCCGAAAGTGAGGAGTGTTCTCCGTGCCGCCCGGAACGGCCTCCCGCGGCGTGCGCACTGCTGGATGTGTGTAGTGTTGATGAGGGCATAGGAACGATTACGGCGGCAGAGGAGCACGTCGACTCACTCTATAAGAGCTCTTCGGGTGCATGTTGTCGGAGGAGCGGAGGCGTGGGTCTTTGTACCGCGTGTTTCGTCAGGATGCTGCTCCACAGCGGAAGAAATCCATCGCGACTCCCCATCTCGAGAGATAGGATCCGACCAGCCGCCAGCCAGCAACTCGTAGTTCAAGGCATCGAGGCAAAATGATCCATGGCAGTGCCCGACGCCACATCACTGCGGCACAATGCACCAATGCCAAAGGCACTGGCAGTGCCAGTGGCAGTGCAGCATTGCCACCGGCAATTTTCCAACAAGCGCCACCGTGGATTTGGGACTGCAACAAACTGTCCGACTCAACGAACAAGTCTAAAATCGGTCGAAAAGTGAGTTCAGCCGGTGGACTGGCCCTGCGCAGATTTGACACCTGGATATGTTGTTCTCTAAGTATATCGGAAGATGAAAGCATGTTGTTCCCATTCTCCATGTACTGTTTTAGCAAGTCTGGGTCGCTGAGGGTAGGGCTCTGAAATTTTCATTGGCGGCGTTTTTGGGTGCAAGCGATGTGCGTGTTTTGTGCGAAGCGGGGAATTGGCTTTTTTGGCTTGGCCTGTGCGGCAGAACATTGTTCCAGCCCGATCATCGGTGCAAGCCCTCCCGTGCCAGCATCTCTGGCGTTTACCGCTCGCTGCGTGTGGGGAGAGTGTCGCGTCGCCTCGGTGGGCTTTTTCGCTTCTGTGATCCTCGCGCGCACGAGCCCTCGGCTTCTCTCGCGCTCCATCGCCGTTCCTGACCCGCGACGTGCATGACCCACGCGTTGACGCGCGCATCGACTCCAGGGAACGAACCAAACGCAGCGGAGAGCAAGAACAACAAAACACAACCACCTCCGGACGGTTCTGTGGACGAGCACTACTTGATTATCAGAACAGAGAACAAAAGTCGCGATCGGCAACATGCGCCGCGCCACACTCAACTCCATGGCGCCGAGTTCCGGCGCCGCGGTGCTGCCACCGCCGCCGCCGACCAGCGTCTCCCACTCGATGCTCTCGGTGACCACGGCCGGCGCCAAGCGGCCGCGGACGGTCACGGCGCAGGGCGAGGCGCTCGTGCTCCACGGCCACGCGCCGCCGCCGCCGCCGCCGTCCTCGGTGGCCTCTTCCTCGTCGTCGCGCGACCAGGTCGTCACGGGCATCACGTCCGCCACGGGCGACGAGCTGGAGGACTGGAGCGGCGACTTTGAGGCCCACACGCCGCGCGTCCACAGCCGCAGCCACAGCCTCGGTCCGGCCGCTGGCACCGCCGACGAGAACACGGCCAACCCCACGGGCAGCGGCCGCAACAGCGAGCGGTGCAGCGGCAGCGCGGGCGAGCGAGACGGCAGCGAAAGCGGCACCAGCGGCGCGAGCCTGACCGCGCGCATGCTGCGCAACTTCCCGCGGTCCTCGTCGCTGTTCCACCGGCCGTCCAAGCGGTCGTGGCAGCGCCAGCACAGCTTCGACGCCGGCGGCGGCGACGGCCCCCGCAGCGAGCGCGCCTCGCGCCACAGCAGCAGCAGCCGGATACGCGGCAGCAGCAACGACGCCGCCGAGAAGTCGCGGCAGTCGTCGTCCAATCTGGGCCTCTCCGGGTCCGTCTCGGCATCGTCGCTGCACATGGACGGCCGCGAACTGACGTTGGGAGACTTGCGCGACGACCTGATCATCGACGACGACGAAGAGCACCACGACGACGACCACGAGCACAGTGTGTCGCTGGAGAAGACGCCATCGCCGGAGGACCACGACGATGCGCGAGATCAAGATGACGAGAAAGTCTTGGCGCGAAGTACGCACTCGATGCATCTGAGCGCACGCGACGACGATGGCGAAGAGCGTCTGGACGAAGCGTTGGACGAGAATGGGACGAGTGAGCGGCGTCCGCAAGACCAGGAAGGCGACGACGGCGACTTCGACCGCGGTGATGACGACGACGACGACCGCAACGGTGACGAAGAGGACGAGGATGACGAAGACGAAGACTGGGACGTAGAGTTCGGCTTCGCTGACGCGCCTGACGACGACCAGGACGACCTTAAACCTGGCGGCAGCGGCGTCGTCGACTCGAACAGACGGCGAGCCGACAACTTCAACATCTTCTTGCGAGGCTTCCACGATATGATGGCTGGCGACGAGTTTATCGACGAAGAAGAGGACTTGACGCGATCAAGAAGAGGACGCCACGCCAACGAGGAGCCGCTGTTCAAGCGCCGCAGAAGCGACATCCACACAGCGACCAGCATCGACGGGAACACGGAGAACGCTCTGCGCTCGAGCATGTCATCGCTGCCCGGAACCACAGAATATGCGCTTGTGGACAAGTACCGTCTGCTGGATGTTGCTTGCTCGTCATCCTATGCCGTTCGGATCGAGCGATACCCCAAGCCTTGTGTGACCTACAGCAACCTGGAGCGCAATGCGGTAACGGCTGCGCATTTCCCACTGTTCTCTGACAGCAAGCTGGAACAGTGGCTTGCGAACGTCGTTCGGGCGAAATGCGAAGACGTCGATACGCTGATGACGGAAGAGCAAGCTAACACTCCCGATCCCCGACACCAGAAGAACCATCAGTTCCGCACGCTCGTGTCCCTCCCGTTCGGTAAGCGGTTTGTGGACAAGTGCTTCAAGCAGATCTCGGTGTATCGTTTTTACGGAGAGGACAAGTCGAACCGCGAACTGATCCGTGTGTTCTTCGAGAAGCTGGCGACTGCGGGTATCGCCGACGAGCAATGGTCGTCCAAGCTGCCACAGTCTGATTTGGTGTACATCGCTGGCATCGTGATGGAGGTGCTTCAGGAAGCTGCGCGAATGTATGGCCCGGTGCCTGCGACGGGTGTGATGACACCTCCGGCTCCTCCGCATTCGCATTCCAACTCGTCGGGATCAAGTCGATCGAACGGCGCGACCGCGTTTTGGATGCGGCAGTTCCAGACCATCTTGACGATTTGCGTGGAAGCCTTCCCGACGTACCGCAACCTTGTCGCCCTGATCGAGCTTCGTTTCGTGTGCCATCACTTGGTTGGACTCGCGAACAGTGATCTCAGCTACACGTGGCAAGTGTGCAACCAGTTTCCGCAGTTCGAGGCGACTGTGAACGGCGAGCCAGTTGCCGGCCACTCGGCTCCGATCATTGCAAATGAGATCGTGCAGTACTACGGTGCGTTGCTGACTGTTTTGCGAGCTGATGTTGATGCTCTTCAAGGCTCGACGACTTCCGTTGAACCGACACAGCAGACGACGGAGCCTGCACCTGGCGTGACCCCAGCGATTGTTGTACCCTCCAAGTTCGGCACCTCGACAGACCCGTATTGCCTGCTCGCACTCGCTGTGTGTGATGTTCAAACCGTCTACAGTAGCCGCAGCGCGCTTGCAGAGACGATGATCCCAGAGTTGGTGGAGTTATTCGAGTTTGAAGATGATGACGCGCCGGCGTCGTTCCATGAGATGGATCATGTGTTCGGGCATGAATCGACCCACGAAGATGAAGTTGATGACGATCCAGACTCAGTTGTGGCTTTGCTGAGACCATCCAGCATTGGACGTCGGCGTTTGCTGGAGGAAACTCTGTATAACGCGATAGACATGTTCAAGGAACCACTGGTGAAAGCTAGATGCGCCTCGGTTATGAGCGGTATGCACTCTGCTGCAGCGGTCGCCACCGTCTCCGGGGAGAGCCCTCACAGTCACTTAAAGCTTGCCGAAAGCCTCGCATATGAGGCTCTGCGCATCCTAGAGTGGGTAACCTCGCGTCGACTGGATGGTATCTTGCCAATTCCCGAAACTGATGAAGACTATCAGCCGCGTGAACCTGTTTCCAGCGTCTTCGCGAATGATGGCTTACTCTCGGATCTTGGTCGCGAAATCCTCGAAAGCCTCGGGAATGTGCTTGTGAAGAACCAGAAGTACCGGTTTGGCATCTTGTGTCTGGAAGCTGCCACGGATGTGTTCACTTTGCTGAATCAGGGACGCAACTATGAGCGTCTAGATCGGCTGATGTGCACATTAACAACTCAAGCAGAAGACATTAAGCGTGCTCTTCCTCTTCACGAGAAGGTGGCTGCGTCATGCTTACGGCAGAGCAACACGAACGAGTTTGTCTTCCTGACGCAGACATTGACGAATATGTGGTTGCGAGAGGGTAAGTTCTCTGAAGCAGAAGACTTCCTCACTTCGGCCTTCCAGTATCTTCGGGATCAGACAAACCTGCTGCCACCGTTTTTTCATTCGTCTCCGACGGGAAGTCACACTGGAAGTGATTCGTTGTCGAATTCTAGCCGAAGCGGTACGGCCTTAACTGCATCCAGTTCGGCATCATCCTCTGCCGGCTCATTTGTGTATCCTGGTGGTCGCGGGAACACAAGCGAGATGGACTTGTGGTTGAACCATGACATTACGGTGCACCTCCTGCTGCGTGATCTGTATCGAGCGAGTGGGCGCTTCGTCGAGGCGATGCGGGTTCTTGAGTATCTGCTCAACTACAGTGTTCGGCTTCCCAGAGGCAAGCGCACTCAGCTGCGCATGCTGTTGGCTGAGGACTCGCTCCAGTTGCGGGTTTTGGATACAGCACGGTACACCTTCCACCTGCTTGATCAAGAGGCAAACTACTTTTGCGATAGGCTGCTACAAAGTACCTTAGGTGGCGTTATGGGCGGCGGAAACAACAGCAGCAGTGGCGGGTTCGGCAGCAGCAGTGGTACGGGAGGAAGCAGCAGTGGTGGAAGAAGTATGGGTGGCATGGGTAGCGAAGCGCGCTTTTGCTTTGACATGGTGCTTAGCGTTCGGTATATCCTCGCCCGCGCCAAGCTGTACCTCCACCTCGGCGAGTTGCGCCATGCGTACACATGGCTCTCGTTAGCTCATATTAAGAACGAGCGAGAGAGTGTGCGAACGACCGCAAAGATGCACATGCTCGACGGACGCATTCTTATCGAGCTGCTTCGTCGGCAGCACGAACAGCGATTGCTTCCAGAGAAGACAAATTCGGCGAATGAACTTCACCAGCACCGAGCTACGCCTGTGTCGACTGTGGAAGAAACCATGAAGGCGTTCTCCTCGTCGGTATACGCGTTGAGCAAGCAGGAGCGCCAACGGTTCGAGGATCGACTCACTGAGTTCAGTGCGGCTGTCGAAAACGCGGACAAAAGTCTGGACCTCGGCGTGCAGGCCTACTGGTCAGCGTACGAACAGTTCGAAGGACTCGATGATCGCCATCATCAGTTGAAGGCGCTTCTTGGGGTCATCCAGTGCCAGCTTGTCCCCATTGAACGCTCGTTCTTTGCACTCGGAAGTAGCACGAGCGACGAGCTCCTCATGAAGGTGCTTGGCGCGTGTGCTGTCGTGTCGCGTCGGAGCTCTACGGTCCTGTCCACGAAAAAGGAGGGTGAACAGGACATCAAGGAACGCTCAGAAGACATCGATGAAGACGAAACGACCATAGAAGGAGTGCGAAAGACTCTTCAAGATTGCCAACGTCTGCTGCGTCAAGCTCTGAGCTTGTCTGAGCAACTGGCGGAACCCTCTTCATACTTTCAAACGCTGGTCTATTGCGCGCAAGCGTGGACTTGGTTGGAGCGTCTTGCGCCGTACAAGGGAGAGCGACCAATTAAGGAGGCATCATCGTTCTGGGAGGAAGCCGTGAAGGTGATGAAGGCTGTGT
This sequence comes from Pythium rhizo-oryzae, assembly GCA_027475725.1. Lineage (NCBI taxonomy): Eukaryota > Oomycota > Peronosporomycetes > Pythiales > Pythiaceae > Pythium > Pythium rhizo-oryzae. Next base: position 51,913 of record JAMFLL010000097.1, read on the forward strand.
ACTTTCGTCGTGTGGCGTTCGAGTACGATCCACGTAACCGCAAGTCTATTCAGCAGGTCGCGAAGTCGGGAGGCGTGCATGGTCCCACTTTAGGCGGTGACAGCTCGACGTTTTCGCTTGTCCCGATTTTGAACTTCCGCGAGAGTTTCATTCTTCGACTTGAGACGATGACACTCCAGCTGATTGCGACGGCATGTCAGTTGCAGCAGTTCGATCGGGTTCCAGAGTATGTCGAGGATATGCTAGTGCTACACATGGATGAGTTGCTCAGTGCGCGCATGTGCCTCAACGGCATTACCCACCAGCTTCGATCGTTCCGGTCCCAGCAACAGCATCAGTCCATTGTGCGCCAGATTCCGCTCTATTCAATCCCAGGACCGACTGCCTACTCGTCCGCAACGACATCAACAAAGTCTGCGAGTATCGACATCGCGGTGCCCCAACCTACGAGAGCATCGTTCTCATCCAACAGTCTGCCGGGTGTGATGCCTTCAAGCTCTCTTCTCAACGCGTCAGGAACCAAGCGAAAGGGCCACAAGAAGAACCAGTCTATGTCTTCGATTTCGGAGCTCCTAACATCCTCAGGTGGGAACCAGGCGACGACGTCGTCGTTCCACGATTTGTCGCTCTCGTTTGTCTCCTCAAGTGGCCGTGGCACTGCCCTCAGTGGCGGCGCGACTCCTCGCACCGGTTTGGCCTCGCTTAGCGATCGGTCGTCGTCAAGTGCAACACACCGGTTCAACGGGTGTGGCGAGTCCTCAGGTGTAGCCTCCACCGTAAAGAGCCCCGTGTCGAGCAGTCTCGAGCATGGATCGTCGCTTTTGCGAGAGCGATCCAGATCAGCGCCACAGGCAACCACTCCACGTTCCGTTAGCGTTCGTTCTGCCTCGAATGACTGTCTTTCCCCCGTTAAGGAGAACCGCGGAGGAAGCTTCACAAAGCCAGCGGTTCGAGTTGTTGACCTGAAGGATGTGCGGCTGTGGTCCGGATCCTTTGAAGGTGGTAACATTGAAGACTTCACCAACACGAAGGCGACAACAAGCAGCACAGCAATCGGCATCTACGATTTCGATGATGTCCAGTCGGAGCGGCTTTGGTGGATCTTCAACGCTTGGCGCACTTCCAAAGAAAGCTATATCTCGGGCAAGACAGAGGTCTCAGCGTTTCGCCACCAGAACCTGAAGACACTTCGGACACTCTTGGATGCTTTTGATCCACAACAAGTTGCGGTGCTGTACTCCGGTAAGGACAAGCCATTCAACGGTATGCTTGGCTTTGACGTCGGCCACATCAACTCGCACACGTTCATTGAGGACCGAGGATTCGTGCTGTGTGTGGGCTACGACGGCTTTCCTACCCGCGCGATCTCAACCATATCGGCTTCCGGAACCCCTCAACGAGCTCATCACCATACCCGTCTGGATTTCAAGGTGTTCAAATCGATTCCTGACAAGCCATCCACCTGGCGGCTTGAGATTCCTCGGGCTGACTGGTATTTGTCCCAAGAGCACTTCTTTGAAGGGCCGACGACGTCAAGCGGGAACGCGGTGCTACGTACGTTGAAGCTCTTTGGTGCGAAGCTCTTGCTCAAGTTGCTGGCAGCGCTGCTCTTGGAGAACTCGCTGGTCGTTGTGGGCACATCCTTCCCGCAGATCAAGGAAGTGACGTTCTGTTTGCTCAAGCTGCTGCGCCCTTTCCGCTGGCAGCACACGTTTCTCCCGTTTTTGCCGATCCCATCGTGGCGTTTCCTGGCTGACACCCTGAACCACCACGTCCAAGCACAGCTTGCAGGCCGTCCCAAGAAGATGGCATTAGGTTTGTCGTCGGACTGGCGCTGGGGGTCGCCTCGCAACTCAGCGCCATCATCCACACGATCGGCGGCGAGCAGCAGCAGCAGCAGCTCGCGCAACGTCGCTGAAGTGTCGACGTCTATTCTCGAGGAGGAGCCACCGTTTATTATCGGGACGCTGACGGAAACGTGGCATACATGCGTGCAGCGCTTGAAGACGTCTTCGATCGACGAACGCTCGATTCCAGCGTACGTAAACGTTGTGAACCTCGACGACGTGCACTCGTTCAGCTCTGCCAAGGGCAGCCTCAACTCGGTGTCTTTTCCGCGGAAGTTGCGTAAGCAGTTCATGGAGCGATTCGACAAGGTCGTGAAGCATCGTCGCAAGATCCAAGAGAAGTCGATGGCGCCATCGCAGCGCCGGTCATCCGTATCCACTCGCATCCCTGCTCCATCGTCCTCGTACTCGATTCGATCCAGCTTCTCGCAGCACAGCCACTCAAAGCTGTCGAAAGAAGCCGCTGCGGCTGCTGCGGCGGATGACGATCGAGCGGTGTACGACTCGGAGTGCGCGTCCGCGTTTGTGACCGGGCTGCATGACGTCTACGAACGCTTGGCGTCTCTGAGTGCCGAGCGTGCGAAGAAGCTACAGGGTAAGAAAAAGCACTCCAAGCGTCAGGAGTTCAAGTCGTGGTTCTCCTCGACCCACGAGTTTGACGCGTACGTCGACAAGTTTCTCGAGACGGCCATTTACCAGCGATACGAAGCTGTAAAGCTGTCTGGGAGCTTGATGGATTCAAGTGCCATCATGGGGAGTTCATTGTCTCGCTCCAGCAGCACAGTGATCAACCCGAACGGGCCGGGTGGCGGCGCGCCTCGATCCAGCAAGCACGCTGCTCCCATGACTGCCTCGTCCACGCACGCGCTGCTTAGCGGTGCGTCGCTTGCTCGCAGCTTTGGAAGTGTGAGCAGCAACAGCAGCTTCAACGGCCACTCATCTACACACCACCAACTCTGAAGGCGGCTGGCGTGATGGCTCCCCTTCACCATTTTGTACCTGTCTACGAGTGCCGACCCCCAGAGGTAAAGATGACTATCAAGTAGAAATAGTAGGGAGGGCGGTGGCGGCACTCCGTTCGTATCTTCGTCGCTTGTGTACGTAGTGACCGATTCGTCTAGGACCATGATATTATTTATGAATGCGAACACACAGAATGCGGGCGTTCGTTCATCAATGCGCTGTCAAAGGCAAAGCCCCGAAAGCGACGTGATCGGTTCGGCGGCGGGGACGTCTCTGGCTAGCACCGCCGCTTTCGCACGTGCGTGGAGTTGCTGTCCGTGCACCAATATACAACACTTAAGCCAGCCAATCCAGCTAACTTGCACTTGACTTCACGCAATCCAGGCTCACCTGGTCGATGCGGTAGGCGACCGAGGCCTTGCCGGCTTTGACGGCCCATTGGAGCGGCGTCTTCTTGTGCTTGTCGGGTAGCGTCCACCGCGCGCCGTGGTCCAGCAGCAACCAGATGAGCGCCTCGTCGCCGGCTTTGCACGCGAGGTGGAGCGGCGAGTACCAGCCCCAGGCGGCGCGCGCGTTTGGATCCGCGCCACGCGCGAGCAGCAGCTTCACCATCTCAAGGTCCTGCTTGGCTACAGCGCGATGTAGCGGCCCCACGCCCGACTGACACGATGACAACAAGTGAGAAGCCCGTCAGATTCGCCAAGAGTGTCGCCAAAGCCGTGCGAGTATCGGAGACTGTCGGCTTGCATGTACCCATCGCACGCGGTGGAGAAGTGCCGGTGTCTCCTGGAGAGACGCCTCGACGGCCTGGCGGTCGCCGCGGCTCACCAGCAGGCACAGATCCACCGCGACGGCGTCTTCGTCCGGCCTGGCGTCGTCCTGTGGAAGCGCTGAGTCCATTTATGGAGGGTTCGACACCAAGTGTGGGTTGGGATGCCAAAGAGGCGCGTTCATTGTACGGTAACTTCATTTTGCTACAGTTTGCAACTAGGAGATGTCCTTCTTACGCACTCTGGTTCGAGAACCACGCGTGGTCCAGCACGCGGTCGAGCGAGATGCGCGCGCGCGGGTCCGCGGCCGTGAGCTGCGCGACGAGCTGCTGTGCTTCCGGCGACACGTTGCGCTCCTGGAGCCGGCGCTCCATGTGGGCCCAGTCGAGCGAGAGCGAGTCCTCGATCGTGAGGCGGCGGCGCGCGGCCTGCGCCTTGGCGAACGGGTGCTGGCCCACGAGCATCTGGAAGAGCAGGATGCCGAGGCTGAACACGTCGGCCGCGGGCGTCGGCGGCTGGTCCACGTGGCGCACGCGCTCGGGCGCGATGTACCCGGGCGTGCCCACCATGCGACTCGCGTGCTGCTGCTGGTCGTTGCTCTCGGCGTCGAAGGCGCCGCCAAAGTCGATCACGCACACCTCGCCGTCGTCCGCGAGCAGCACGTTCTCGAGCTTGAGGTCGCAGTGCACGAGGCCGCTCGTGTGGAGCGCGCGCAGCGTCTCGGCGATCTGCTCGACCACGCGGCGCGCCTCGCGCTCGCGCATGGCCTTGACGGGCCCGGCGCGCGCGCTCAGGCTCGCGAGCAGCGTGCGGCCGGCGTGGCGCGGCATGACGATCTCGACGTCGCGCGCGGTCTCGACCACGCGGTAGCCGCGCAGGAACGCCAGCGGGGCGTGCGCGTGCGCGAGCGGCACGAGCCGCCGCAGCAGCGCCACCTCGGCCACGTCGTCGGCGCGCGCGCGCAGGTGCGTCTTGACCACGCTCTCGGTGCCGGAGACCGTGTGGCGCGCCACGAGCACGCGCGACGCCGGCGTCTGCGAGAGGCACGCGACGTCCTCGTGGGCGCGGCGCCAGGCCGCGTGCGCGAGCGCGTCGCGCACGAGCCGCTGCCAGATCGCGGCGTCCGCGCTGGTCGCGAAGCGGATCTTGAGCCGGAGCGCACTGTCCGAGGAGCTCTTGATCTTGAGCGTCTCGAGCGTTTGTTCCACGACCGTGTCCGCGGGGAGAACAAACTTGGCGGGCGCGGGCGCGGAACAAAACACTGTCAAGAACGGTTCCGGGCTGGTCGTGAGCTTGAGGTGCTTGCGCTCGGCGCGCGGGAGCTTCCAGGACGAGCCGACGCTCACGCGCACGTCGCGCGCGACCGACTCGAACCGCAGGATTGGCAGCTGCTCGCTGGAACGGTTCTGCGGCAGAACCGGAACCGGTTTGAGCTCATCCGCCGAGTGGATGCGCACGGCCGCGGGGGCTGCGCAGAGCACTTTGACCGGGGACCGCGCTGGCACGGTGGCCGCGCTTGTGGACGATGCGGCCGTGGGCTTGGGCGGGAGCGCGGCCGACGGGGCCGCGCTGGTGGACGCGATGCGGAACGAGTGGCGCCGCAGCTCGGCCGCCATCTTTCGCGTCGTCGGCATCGGCCGCGACGGCGTGGGCGTGGGCAGCGTGAGCGTGGACGTGGTCGTGGGCGGCCGCAGCGGCATGCGGGCGAGCGGCGTGTGGTCGGCCATCGTGGCGGTGGGTAGCAGTTTGGGCTGCAGCGTGGAAGTGGAAATGGAGTGGCGGCGGCGCCGCGGCGCGAAGCGTGATGGATGGGCGGCGGCCAGCGGCGAGAGCCCGTCCTCACGGTGGACAACGGGGGCCAGCAGCGCGAGCATGCGTGTAAGGTCGTGGGCGTCAGGGGGATGGTAACTTGTCGCGGGGAGAGATGCACGCGCTTCGATACTTATTCGACTTGGTGGCCTGCCGCGTGCGCCGTTGGACCTAAATTCCCGGCGTCCCACCAGAGACACCCCGGAACACAGATGACGCTGCGGGAACAATTGCTGGGTCGGAACCGAACCACACGGTCGAGAGATGATAGTGTCGCAAAGCAAGCAAAATGTGCCGAGATTGCGCTGCGCGCGCGGCGAGTTGTCGAGACGGGCGCGCGAATCCAGAAGTGAGAATGCGACGGACGCACGCACTGCGAGCGTGAAACAAAGGTTTAGACGCCGGGCACCGTTGGCTCGCGCGGCTTCTCTGCGCGTTCCCCTGATTTTAGACTGCGTCCAGCAGCGCCTGCAATATGGGAAGTTGCCGTGCGAAGCGGCATCCGTGTCAGGCGTTTCAAATGTTCTTGCCGCTCTTCCCAGCGCGTTGGTTTCAGCTTTTCCGGCCCGATGAGATCGCGTCGCGGGTATTGTGGTTCTTTCTCGATGACTCGGGTGCGTGCCACAAATCTAAAAAAAAGAAAGAAAACACCAACAACGGTTATTGCGACAACAGCCACAAGCGAGCGGATGGTGCTCCATTCAAAGCGTGTGCACATCGTCAGATGGAGCCGCAATTGCTCTGCCGATATCGTGGCCAACGAGACCACAAATCCACGAGAAATGAAAGGCCACTCCAGCTGGTGAAGCGGCTCATATGCTCAGATTTTCCGCCCTTTTTATTTTCTGCGATTCTTTAGTAAAGTCTCATTTCCAGGATGCAGGGAGATCAACTGAGCACGAGCAGGTAGGACAAGTCTTGACGATGGCTCTAGAACGTTCGGCGCGTCACATTGGCATAAGGCGATGGATACTGTATCGCCAGTGGGTGGTCCCGCATGGCATCCCATCCAACTCGAGCGGATGTGCGTCCAAGCGTCGCCTTGGCCGCCCCCGTCCGACCATGGATGGGCCCGGTCTAACCACGTCGTACCTTGGTAAATCCGGCAAACAACCAAGTCTAAACGCGTCCAACAACCATGCTACACCGCGCCTCTAAGCGACCCGAATGCGCAACGTTGTATCCGGCATCCACCTGGGGCTTTCCGACCAGGGGAGATGCTCGCCAGTACGCCATGAAGCGAGTGGATGGTGGCGCTTGTCGGCCGGCCTAAGCTGACGTTGAAGTGACAGGCTCTGTGTCGCGAAGACTTGCTCGCGTCTAATTGGTCAATTCGTCTGTGCCCACAGAATTCGCAAAGAAGAGCCCGAGAGGGAGTGAACTGACGTTGCAAGTCGCCAGCAGCACGCCAGTTGACTTCACACGTCACAGATTCGCACGTAAGTGAACCATCCACCGACCCAGTGAAGGTCCCTGAATCACAAGAGTGCATGTCGTCATGTGGCCCTCCCCCGGTTTAACGAACAGCTACACGTAGTGACTCATTAGCACAACGTGCCGATCCCGTAAGCCTTTCAATTGGTGAAAATTATGCTAAACGCCACATGATTGGACGAAAAGGATAGGTCAACGTTTTTAGTCACGTTTTGGCTCGCGTCTTTGACACCTCCCAAGCTGAACTCGCCACCCGAACAACCTCACAACCGCAAAGAACAAAGAACAAGAAGAGGAAAGACGACACACGAGAGCGAGCATGGTGTATTCGTCTGCGACATTGGTGGCGAGCATCGCATCGGCGGCGGCCGTGGGCGTGGCGATCGGCGCGTACCTGACGGCGCGCCACCCGGAGGGTGAGGCGGGCGCGGTGCGTCGCCTGGCGTGCCTGTTCTGCGGCGGCACGAAGCGCGCACGTGCGCGGCTCCCCAAGCGTCTCATCCTCGTGCGCCACGGCCAGTCCGAGGGCAACATCGACCCGCTCCTCTACTGCACCGTGCCCGACAATGCCATGCACCTCACCGCGCTGGGCTTCGAGCAGGCCGTCGCTGCGGGCCACTGCATCAAGAAGATCATCGGTGACGAAACCGCGGTACGTTTGTCTCACCCGTTCGTTTGGATTTGGATCCATGGGAATCACCTGCGACTTTGTTCTTTGTGGTAGCGGTTTATTGTGTCGCCGTACATCCGAACGATTGAGACGTTCCAGGGGATCATCAAGGCCTGGGGCGCCAAGTGCTCCGAGATCCCGTGGAGCGAAGAGCCGCGGATCCGCGAGCAGGACTTTGGCAACTTCCAGGAGCCACTCAAGATCCGCGAGTGCAAGGCGCAGCGCCGGCGTTTCGGGTCGTTCTTCTACCGGTTCCCGAGCGGGGAGTCCCCCGCCGACGTGTACGACCGCATCTCGTCGTTCCTCGAATCACTCTATCGCATGTTTGAAAAGACCACGGAAGACAACTATATTCTGGTCACGCACGGCGTCGCGATCCGCGTGATCCTCACGCGGTATTTCAAATACCGCATCTGCGAATTCGAGCAGCTCGACAACTTCTACAACGGCGAGTTCGTCGTGCTTGAGCTTGACGAAGAACACGGCCGCTATAAGCTGGGCAAGGTCGTAAGCAACACGGTGACAATGGACGACGACGGTGTTGTGCAGTCTGTCCAGGCCAAGGAGTACTCGGCACTGCGCGTCCACAGCATGGAGGCGCTCCAGTCCACGCTCGCGCCGTACCCGACGTCGCCGGTGAACCACTTCCGCCGCGCCTCGTCGGCAGCGATGTTCCCGCCCGAGCTCGTCGACCAGCAGCAAGCCGTCAACGGGTTCGCTCGGAAGAGCACGATGGGCAACGGCGAACAGTCCATCCCTGAAGACGAAGAGATCTCCGACGTGACCTCGAGCCTCGCAATTTGATCGCGATGAGCCTCCTGAGGATGTGGACCAGTTAACATTACTGCGGCAACCAAGCTGATGACGAGACAGGGAAGATGGAGCGTGCGTCGGTGCGCTCGCACGCGACAGAAGACGCGCACGCTCGTCAAGCCGGACGTCATGGAGGCGCTACAAGCCGGGCGACCACCAGAACACATCGTAGCATGGCACTACTGAAACAGTCACTAACACTGGCTGGCTAAGGTATTCTATTGGAATGAAACAGTCACTAACACGAGCACTGAAGTTTCAAAAATGATGTAATCCACACTAAAGCATGGCTATCCTCTCTCAGTCGACTTTTCATTGGTCAATAAACTTCCTACACACTTTCCATTGGCTGTTCATCTGTGTCTAGTTCCAAGAATATTGTGGGCCACTTTAAAATATGCGCTTCAGCCTGTGGGTCCACACAGCTCTCAGAGAAACCTGCCCGACCGACAGCACAGAAACGCACCTCGCGGATCCCCCCCACGAGCAGCCGAACATGCTCCGCGCCTCCCGCCGCTCGCTGCTGGCGGCCGGCGCGCGCCACCGCGCGGCCGTCGCGTCGGTCTCCACGGCGTCCGAGGCCATCGCGCCCAAGGCGCTGCTCCAGGACGACGAGAAGTGGGTCCGCTTGATGCAAAAGACGAGCCAGCTCGAGTCCAAGGTGCTGCTGCCGCTCAACGAGCGCATCCTGGGCCCGCTGGACCGCAAGCACAAGGAGGAGAAGCTGCCGTCGCTGCCGTTCGTGTTCCTGCTGGGAAACCACTCGTCCGGCAAGTCGACGTTCATCAACTACCTGCTCCAGCGCGAGGTGCAGTCCACGGGCGTCGCGCCGACCGACGACGGCTTCACGATCATCGCGCCCGGCACGGAGGACATTGACCAGGACGGCCCCGCGCTGGTGGGCGATCCGGACCTGGGCTTCTCGGGCCTGCGCAGCTTCGGCCCGGCGCTCATCCAGCGTACGCAGCTCAAGGTGCGCCAGGGCATCAACGCGAACTTCATGATGGTCGACAGCCCCGGCATGATCGATAGCCCCAAGAGCCTCCACGCGCCGGGCAGCTACTACAGCGTGCCGCCGTCGCTTCGCGGCGCCAACGGCGGTTACCAGGACGGCAGCAGCCAGTTCGGACGTGGCGGCGGAGCGCTCACGTACCGCGGCACGGGCGAGAGCTCGGACCGCGGGTACGAGTTCCCGGACGTCGTGCGATGGTACGCCGAGCGCGCCGACGTGATCTTGCTGTTCTTCGACCCGGACAAGCCGGGCACGACGGGCGAGACGCTCTCGATTTTGACCAGCTCGCTCGTCGGCATGGACCACAAGCTCCACATCGTGCTCAACAAGGTCGACCAGTTCCGCAAGATCCACGACTTTGCGCGCGCGTACGGCTCGCTGTGCTGGAACCTGTCCAAGGTCATCCCACTCAAGGACTTGCCGCGCATTTACACCATGTGCGTGCCCGTCAAGCAGCAGGCCGGCCAGCTCACGACGGAGAGCGGACTGGGCACCTCGCTCAAGGACCTGGACGCCATGCGGGAAGAGGTCGTGAACGAAGTGATCCGTGCGCCCGAGCGCCGCGTGGACAACCTGATCACCAACCTGTACGACTCGTCGCGCATGCTGCAGATGCACGCATCGATTTTCGAGGACATCCGCCAGCGATACAGCGGTGAGAAGTGGCGCCGCCTCGCGCTCGTCGCGTCGGCGCTGGTCGGCGGTAACGCGCTTGCTGGCGCCGCGATCTTTAGCGGCGCGCCCGTGGAGTTTGCCGGCGCGACGTCGGTGCTGTCGTTCGTGCTCTCGTCTGGGCTCGTGTGGAACAACTCCAAGGTCATGAACCAGCTGGAGCAGGATCTGCTCCAGGAGGAGACGCTGACCGACCAGTTCCGTCGCCGCTACGGACGCCAGCTCGCCGAGGGTGACGAGTATGTGTTGTCCCTGTGGAAGCGCGTGCTGCCGGCGCTGCAGGTGTCGATGCACACGCTCGGCTTTAACAATATGCCCAAGCTCAAGGCCACGGAGCTGGACGCGATTGAGAACATCCTGAAGAAGGAGATCCCCGAGCTGCGTCGCCAGAGCGCGCCGACGGAGACGAGCTTGGCCCACAAGGTCGCCAAGATGTTCCGCAACTAAATCAGATACAGAGAAGAAACAAGATGCGCCGCTCAACGTGTAGGTTGCAGCAAACCTTTTTTTTCGCGTTACAATCTCCCTCTCTAGATGACACTGTGAGTGCAGCCGCCGCGTGATCTAGCTCACGTAGTCGTAGAAGTAGCTGCTGAGACCGTAGCGAATGTAGAACGCGAGTCCGCAGCACAGCACCTGGAAGAGCAGGAGCGATTGCACGAGGCGGTTCTCCCGCATGGGCCCGAAGACCACGAGGAAGAGGTTGATGACCGTGTAGTTGGAGCGCTTCGACTCGGGGGTGATGGTCGAGGGCTCGAGCAACCCGGTCTTGGCGTTGAACTTGGGCAGGCGATGGCGCGGGCACGGAACCACCTTGAAGAGCTGCGGCAGCGAGTAGAGGAAGTTGAGCACCTGCGGCGCGAAGAAGAGCAGCAGCGTCTTGCTAAAGTGGCCCAGAATGCCCGCGACCGCGAACGTCATGCCGGCGTAGTAGCAGAACGTGTCTCCGACGAACACGCGCGACGGGTACGCGTTGTGCTTGAGCAGGCCGAGCGTCGTGGCGAGGTACGGCAGCATGAACAGCAGCGACAGATAGTGGCAGTGCTCGTTGTCGTGGCCGCGCAGGATCTGCACGACGTTCTGCACGACGACGGCGCCGGAGATCACGAACGACTGACCAGCCTCGAGCCCGTTCACGCCGGCGTAAATGTTGATCGCGTTCGTGCAGAACACGGCCATCATGCCCATGTACACGTAGTACAGCAAGCCCAGCTCGACGACCTCACCGCCGTCGCTGATCGAGATGAGCGGGTTGATAAGATCGTGGAGGAGCGTCTCCTTGCTGAACAGGAACCGCACGGGCTTGGGCAGCACGACGGCCGTGAGCCCCGGGTAGTTGAGCAGCAGCGGCAGCGACGCCAGCGGCGGGTACACCAGCTTGTGGCGCCAGCGCAGGTCCGTGAGGTCGTCGCAAAAGCCCAGCACGATCATCGACAGGATCGACGCGATGCCCCACAGCATCATGCGCTACATAGTATCCGCATCAACAGCCTTGTGGTAAGATTCGGTCCTTTTCGTTCCAAGTCGAAGAGCGACGCATGAACTGTACCTTGATGTCGGCGTCGTCCACGATCGTGAACACGGTCACCAGCAGCGCCACCACGTACACCAGGCCAGACACGATGCCCAGCGCCTCCGGACTATAACAGACAAACACGGAGTGATCAGTGCAATGCATGACAAACAAAGACAGAAGCGGGATCTATCCGTACATGGGGATGTCGCCCGCGGGTGTGCCGCGCTTGCAGAGATCTTTGCCCGTGAGCTTGCCCGGCATGCGACGCGCAACCACGGGGATCAGCAGCGCCGCGGCCGCGTAACTCGCCACGCAGATCGCCGCCAGCGGCGCCAGCAGCGTCGGCAAATCTGCCGTCGTCGTCGTCATGGTCATCGAACGCCTTCCTCCTCTTCTTCGCGAGTGTGGAACACTTCCACGTAGGCGAACGTTACGATCCAGCGACAATCGGACACCACCGTACTTAGCCAGCAGACAGGTACACTGTACCCCCTTATCTGTAACAGGAGTTACGCTTCGGTGGGTACCACGTACCCATCGCCCGTTGGACACACACTCCTGCTTCTGACATCTCCAGAGCTCTTCGCCAACTCCCCGGCGGCCTAGGCATTCTCTCTCTTTCTCTCTCTCTCCACGCGCAACGGGAGCGATGAACGTCGAGTACGACGGGCAGAACGCCTTCACGGCGGCGGCCAACGGCGACTTCCCGCTGGTCGTGCTGCTCTGGGGCATGGCCATGGCCGCGCAGCCGGGACCCGTGGACATGCTCACGGCCGCGGACGCCGCCGGCAACACGATCCTCCACCACGCCGCGGGCGTCGCGCTCGAGGGCAACACGAGCATCGTGCATTTCCTGATCCAGCAGACCCAGGCCGCGGGCCGCGCGCTCGCGACCGTCGTCGACGCGCGTAACGCCGCCGGCGAGACCCCGCTCATGTACGTTGGTTTCACATTCGCGGCGGTTCTCTCGAGTCGGACGCTGAACAAATGCCGGTGCTTGCTCCAGTCGCGCGGCGCATGTCGGCAACCTGCGCGTGATTGAGACGCTGATCCAGTTTGGCCGCGCGCAGCTGGACGCGCGCGACCACAATGGCAACTCGGCGGCGCACCACGCGGCCGCGCAGGGCCACTTGTGGGCGCTCCACTACCTGCTCGAGGCCGCCGAGCGCGTGCCGCCTCAAGCGACACAGAGCGACGTCTCGGTGGCGGCGGGTGGCCACGCGAGAGCCAAGACCACGGCCCTGCACTATGCTGTGGCAGGCGGTACGTCCGCCGTAAGCGAACTCTGTGTCACTGGTGTCTGACGCAGAGGCGCTTCTTTGTGGACGTGTAGAGCACAAGGTCGTCGTGCAGTACTTGATGACGCGCGGCTTCGACCCGAGCGCACCGGATGAGGACGGTGTCACGCCGCTGGACATCGCCCAAAAGCACAAGACGGCGTGGCTCGTGCAGCTGCTGGAGACGACCGACCGTACGTTCTCGCAGGCACCGACCAAGTGTCGCGAGACGCGGCTCTGGCTCGTCGTGCTCTACGGCGCACTGCTTTGCGCCGTGTTGGCCACGAGCTACTGGCTCCCGTGGTACGTGGCTGTGCCATTTATCGTGGTCGTGCTGTGGAAGTCGCTCGGCAAGTTCCGCCAGCCGCACGGCCACGGCGGCCACAGCCACGGGTCGCGCGATCCCGAGTCGGTACACCCGTCCAAGCGCTCGATGAAAGTGCCCGGCAGCGTCGCACTCGGAGATGTCAGTGCTATGGCACCGCCATCCAAGGCAAAGGCGGCGTCGGCGTCGTTCCCGGGCGCGTTGGTAAAGCCCCAGCCGGAGATGATCGTCGGTGTGTGGATGGGCTGGGTGCTGCTCTTCACGTTCTTCCACATTGTCGTGTGGGTCGACCCGACTTACAAGTTTGTCGTGGACAGCTACAAGCCGTTCCTGATCGCGATGTGGGTCGCCGAGTTCGTATTCCTCGCTGTGTGGGTGCGACTCGCCGTGATCTGCCCGTCGGACCCTGGCGTCATCAAGTCGTTCCAGGCCGACGTGACCGACATGCTGGAGAAGGCCGCACTGGGCGTACCGCCGCCGCAGGCCTCGCACTGCCGCACGTGCTTCATCCGTAAGCCCGTGCGGTCCAAGCACTGTGCGCAGTGCGGCGTGTGCGTCGCGCGTATGGACCACCACTGCGCGTGGATCAACCGGTGCGTCGGGTTTGGCAACCACCGGCTCTTCATGTGCTTCCTCGCGCTCCACAACCTCGTGCTCGTCGGCTACATCGTGCTCGCAGCGCTCGTGTTCCAGAAGTTTGTGGCGCCTGGCAACCTCGCGGCCACGCGCGGCTCGTCGGCGATGCGCGTGTGGATGCAGGTGCCGATGCTCGTGAGCGACCACTTGCTCGCGTTCCTCGTTTTCGTGTGGGCTTTTCTCGCGCTCGTCGCGCTCATGATGATGCTGGTGCAGCACGTGGGCATGATGGAGAAGAACTTGACGATCAACGAGCAGATCAACTGGAAGCGGTACCCGTACCTCAAGCAGCAGGCATCGGATGCACACAGCAGCAACAAAAAGCCGCGACTCGAGAACGCCTTCGACCGCGGACTGCGCACGAACGTCGTCGAGTTTTGGCGGCGCTCGGGCCCGTCGCACGTCGACTACCGCACGGTGTTCCACTTTGGCGCTGCCTCCGCAGCCGATGCCACCGATGCGTCCGTGACGGAGCCGCTGAATGGGCAGCACGAGATGGTGTAAGATGACGAACGAAGTTGATGTACAACAGCCACAGCCAAATAGAGTCCCTGATCTCCATCTACACATGTGCAATCTATATTCTGTGATCCATTTCTCATCGGGCGGTAGACTACCCGCCGCTTACCCACCTAGTCGTCGCCGAACGTGATCTTCTTGCCAGAGAAGGCGTTGATATCGACCTTCATCTTCTCCTTCAGAGCCTGCTTGGCCACCCACGACGGGTGCGACGGCTCGACCTCTGTTTTGCGCTGCGGTGCTGCCGCACGCGGCTTGGGTGCCGCGTCGGCACGTGCTCTCCGCTCCTGGCGCTTGTCCTCCATCGACGGCTTCTTGAACTCTCCGCGGTTGCCTCCTCGTGCGCCGCCGTTGCTGTCGCGGTCCTTCCAGGAACCGGACGAGCGATCGCCGTCGCCGCGCGGCTTTCCGCCACGCGACGGCGGACCGTCTTTCTTTTGCTGCTTCTTGGGGCGCTCGGAGGGACCGTACTTGCCCGTCGCCGGCGCGTCGCGGCTGTTAAAGCGACGCTTTTGAAAACCACCGGCACCTTCCTGCTCCTCCGCTCGTCGAGCCTCTTCCATGCGGATCGCCTTCTGGCGACGCGCCATCTGACCGGGACGGTTCTTCTTCTTCTTCGTCTCACCCAGAAAGTCGGCAATGTCGTCCTCGGCACCAGCCATGGACGCGCGACCAAAGCCAACGTTCATGTCATCGTCGTCGTCGGGCACGTCACCCGAGAGCGAGCCGAAGAACATCGACGTGGGCGCGGCCGAGCTGCGGCCGCCGACCATCGACGCCCGCGCGCGCTTGAGCGCGCTCTTCTCCTTCTGGCGGCGCTTCTTGGCCTCGTCACGCTCCTTCTTCTCCACGCTAGACAAACAAAACACAGCAACCCAAACGTCAGCACTCCTGGACTTCGCCCAATGCACAAGATAAGAATCAAGCGTCCAACGTACTACTGGCGGATTGCGTCTAGGAAGGGCTTCATCTGGTTGTGCGTGAGGACGCGCTCGATGAGTTGGTCGATCATGGCCGGGTCTGACGCCGCAGCTTCCTCGCCACTTTTGGCCTCCGTCGCCGGCTGGCTGTCTCCAGGGGGCCCCGAAGGACCAAACAACACGGCGCCGTCTGCGATCTCTTCCGGCTCCACGACGCGCAGCTCCGCATCATCGCCTTCGTCCTGTTCAGCCTCCTCCTCCTCCTCCTCTCCATCAGATTCCTCTTCCTCCGAGCCTTCACCCTCTTCCGCACCAGAGTCATCCGAGTCGGACGCATTGGACCGGGGCACTTCGTCGTAGTCCTCCGAGTTGAACCCGTCCTCGTCCTCGTCGACGTCCATTCGCTCCATCGCTTCGTCGTCGTCCTCCTCCTCCCCCTCGGACCGACGGGCCTTGCGTGGACCCGCGTTCTCGGTGACCACACGCCCGCGTCCGTACTTGGCCATCTCGCGCTCGTGCGCGCTCATGGGGGCAGCGGCGCCGCCCTCGTCCTCGCTCTCCTCCGGCTCATCCACCTTGAGCCCCGTCTTCTCGAACGCGCGCGCGACCACGGCCTTGAGGTCGAGTGTCTTGAGCGCCGCGAGCTCCTTCTCGTGCTTCTCCACCTGGTAGAACAGCTTCTTCGCCTTGCCCTCCAGGCGCTTGCGCTTCTTCTCGTCGGCCGGCTCGGCGCCGGCGGCGTCCACGGCGGCGCGCGCCGCGGCGTGCTGCTCGCGCGTCTGCTTGAGCTGCGCGACGGCCTTGCGCACCAGGAACGCGCGGATCTTCTTGCCCTCGCGCTGCAGCACCACGCCGCTCTTGTGCATGTACTTCTCGTGCGCGCTGAACGCCGCCGCGCGCGCGCGCTTGGCGCCCGCGGACGTGGGCGCGCCAGCCATTACTTTTCCGGTTGTTGATGGAGAGCTCAACGAGCAGCTCCACATGGAGAGGCGAACTTAATGATATCGGTACGTACTTAGGGATATATAAGAAATACGGAGGATAGACTAGATTATACTATTTGCTTTCACAAAGGATCCATTATGTTTTCGATATACCACATCTGTAGCAAATGATCGCAAGAATCGACTATTTGAGAGGCAGTATTACGAATAATAGACATGTAGCCATTTCCGTGGACAGTTTCGACGCCATGACCGTCTCGCCAACACGTTTGTTGGCACTGGCGTGTCGCCCCCGAGCCAGACAGCGCAAAGATCGCACGAGGAGGTTCTACCTACTGTATTCTGACCGCACCCCCGTGTGGGATCGTTCGTGGGAGCCTGAGCATAGGAGAACGTATTATAATAACCGATCGCAGAGCGTTGTGAGACACGTCGGGTCTTGCGCATTGAATCAGGATTGTCGAACAAGAATAGCGCTCCTACTGAGGCGACGGGGCGCCACATCAGGACGCGCAGCACGAGTACAGCTCTGCTGTGGTATGTGCTTTTATTATGAGATCAGATGCGGATCGGACCCTTCCCACAATAGACTCATGCTGTACGTCGGTGTCAGAGACGATGTGAATACCTCCTTGTAGTACGGGAATACTCTCCCACCCAGATCTTGCAAACGATGCTGATTGCACTGCTCCATGACCTCAGTTGGAGGTGAGCTCACTTCGAGGTATCTCGAATACGCCACACATCGCCTTGGGGGAAGATTGAAGCGCGTGAAGACCCTTCAGGAATGATGCGTTATGCTGTGGCCGCATCCATCGTCGTGCTCGCGACGAGCCAGCAGCTCGCGGCGGCCAAGAAGTTCGCGTTCAACCACTTCCTCGGTACGTGCCTCACCAAGGAGTGGGTCAAGTCCATGGAACAGTCGCTGGGTGTCGACAGCTCGTCTCGCGACGCCCTCGGGCGACTGGAGCATCCTTTTCTCCACGCCGCGCTCTCACAACCGGTGTACTCGGTCCAAGACCCGCGCACCGCCCGCGACGGCGTGTACGCCGGCGACTGTGTGACCAGCAAGACCAAGTTTTATGGCCGCGGCGCCAAAGTGGACGAGACCAACGGTGCCGTGCTGGACCGTGGGGTCGTGACCGGCTCGATCGTGCTCGAGATCAACGACTGGCCGACCCACGCACTGACGTCGCTGGTGTTCTCGATCGTGGCATCCGAGGTGTACGGTTTCTCGGTCGCGCACTACGCGGTAGATGCGACGGAGCCCATGACGCAGCGCATGTCATCGGTGGGAGACGGCTTCTGTACGCCGACGCATCTGAACTTGGAAGTGTGGACCGCTGGGAACAAGCCGACGCTGCAGATGTACAGGAACGAGACGTACGTTGCGGGCGACGTTGGGTACGAAGGTCGCTCAGGACTGTACACGACGTCGGACTTTGTGAACGATCAGATGAGCCAGACGCCGGCGCTGTACGCGGACTACTGGAAAGGTTACCGCTTCGATGAGAAGCTGATCGAGGCCGTGCCGGAGTCGGCGCTCCGACAGAACGCAGCGTTCTTCCCTCCGAAGGACAAGAGCGTCGATCCGCCGAAGGACGTTAGCTACTGCAAGGACGGCGTACTTGGCTGCAAAGACCACTGCTCCAAGACCGTGGCGTGTAAGGAACGCGAGGCCAACAACAAGGAGTGCGTCGTGGTGGCGATGATGGTGTACTATTTTGACCCCGGGTATCTCCAGGCGGCGATCAACAACATCGGTATCCCGGCATACTTTTGCTTCATCGGCTACGGGGGCATGCAGAACTTTGCGCTCGACGCGTACGACAAGAAGCGACCGGTACTGTTCTACCACTATGAGCCCGATCTCTTCCATATTGAGAACCCTGGAAAATTCCAGCGCGTCTACCTACCCCGGCCCGTTCCGGAGCGTGTGGTCACTGCGACTGGTCTGTTTGGTGGTGTGTACGATCCCGACACCGTGAACCCTGTGGACGTCGATTTTCCGGCTACCAAACTCACCAAGTATGCCGCCAAGGTGCTGCAGAACCAGCCCGACAGTCCCGTGGGCCAATACGTATCCAAGTTCTCGCTGGCGGAGCTCCACCTGAACGATCTGCTGCGCAAGTTCCGCGACCAGTCCGCCGCTCCCGACGTCGACGACGCGACGTTCGGCGCCGCGTGCGCGTGGGTGCGCGAGAACTACGCCGAGTGGACCAAGTGGCTCGACCGCGCACCGCTGTGCAGC